>JABSTQ010004271.1:0-38002 GCA_013358835.2 Ixodes persulcatus
CGTGGCGAACGGATCGTGTAAACGAGTGACTCAAGCCAAGGAGAGCTGCCCGGCTGTTCGTGTGTTGGTTATCGCTTCGTTCGATTTATCTGCACCTCCTGCACCGGTGCAGAAAAGTGGAGGACAGTCTACTTCCGGTATGTATGAGATACGACCGGAAGTACGACATCTTACACTTTCCTGCACCGGTGCAGGAGGTGCAGGTGTAACATTTTTAACTTTTCCAGGCATTTTAGAAAAAAAATTTCCTTGCAGTATCTTTTAAGGTGAAAAAAGTATGGTCAATTAATAATTTTGTGGCCTTTTGTCTTTCCTTCTGACACTAATTTGGGAGATGTGAAATAAACTTTCATTTTATTCCATGGCTTCGCGGGAAAAAAAAAAGTACGTTCTGTGGGATGCAGGGCAATCTAAATCTGGGCTGCATTGCGGCAACGTTTTCTGTTTCCGCATTGACACACTAGTTACGATCAAAACTCGTGAAACACGGACGGAAAAGTCGAACGAGAATCTTCACTCCGACGAAATGCGGGCAGACGAAATCCTCCCCCACCAACAATCTGAAAACCCGCTCCGTTTGTGTGTGTGTGTGTGTATTTTGTTTAATTCCAATTTTTTTCTGCCTAATCTTTTTAGGTCAAGCGTCCAAAGGTAAGTTATACCTAGGTTTCCATGTTTTTCGGATAAATCCGAAAAACTCCGAAAAACATCCGCCGGTAAAATTTTGGTCAATTCGGATTTATCCGATAAACTCCGAATTTTTATGTGCCAATGCAACACCCCCCCCCCCCCCCCTTTTTCTCTCTCACAAAAAAAAAAAAAAAGTAAAAGGTCCTTTTCTTTTTTTCAATTTGATCAGCGCAGGGTCATGGTCCTGAGAAAATTGCCACTGTAATCATCGTTCTCCGAATATCGGACCGTTGTCAAAAGGGGTCTTACCGCTTGTCTCGTCAAGTTGATTCAGGGCAACAGGTCATTGTACATTCGGATCACGACAAGAGCCACTTTTTTAGTTTCCAGTTTGGAACTTCTCTCGTTTCCGGCGATCGGGCGCTTTTTCTCCTTTCCATCGAGGGCGATCCTCCTCGCCTTTTCCGCACCACACCCCTCGCCGCCATCGTCGTGCGAAGCCCATAAGGACCGCTAGGTGTGTGCCTATGCGTGCCGGGCCATACTCGTTTGCTATCGCATACGGCAGACTAGATAATGTTTTTTTTTGTTGTTTTTTTTTTTTTAATATGAAGAGTTTTGTTTTACCGTTAAGAAACCATACTTCGTCTCACCCTAACATGGACTAAGCGTAAAAGTTACAAGTGCCTTCATCCACACGCGCTCATGCACGAGGTGAAATCTCGGCCATTTTTCAACCAATCGTTTTTTTATACATTTTGAAGTGCGCGCAATCCGGTGTCACTCAGCTCGAACGCGTAGCTTTGGCTAATGCATAGACGCCATTTTACCGCACCAGTCACGCACCGATGTGCGCGAGAGCGTCACGCTCTGGCACATTCAGGCAACAATGGATGCCGAATTCACCCTGAGACAGACAGACATGTAGGCACCCTACATCTGGCGCAGCCATTCCACCCCTGCAGTTATTAGCCAGCTCCATGGTCATCACTCGCCAAGATGTAATCTTCGATCACATCTATTCTCCAAAAAATGGTTTTTTACGTGTAAAAACCATATCTGCGGTTAAACAAACACGCTCCTTAGAGCTCCGCAACCACAAAGGAAGATTTTAAGTGGGTGCGCCGTCGAATGCAAATGAGCGAATGTATCCTTCTATATTTCGTTTCAGCTTAAGCGAGTGGGACCGATCAAGCAGCATCGAAAAGTGCAAGATCACTTGTCCTTTCCTGTTTGACTGATTCAGCGATGATGGAACACAAACCATAACGAACACCATGATGGTGCACTTTTGGCACTGTCTGATTGGTCCTCTCAGCTCTTTGCGTTGGTTGCGTCTGGACTTGGGGATACTGAACCAAAATTTGGTATTTCGCAAAATAGGCCGCAGAAGCATTGAATTGGACTTTACGAAACTCCAAACATCACCCACAATTGACATCTCAAACGGAGGGCCGCATTTTCGGAAAAGAAGGGCGTGATCAAGCGAAGACTATGACGTCACAATCCTCCTGGAACAGTCGAGAATGAGGGGAACCGGCATCGCCTTCTCTCTTCCTCGCTTCGGTTCACCAGCCCAAGGGGACGAAGCGAAAAGGGGGAATGAGAATCGTGACGTCCTACGTGTCGTCGTCCGTGGTTCAATCGCACACTTTTTCAAAAATATGCCTATCCGTTAGGATATCGCTGTACGAGTGAGGTTTCCGGGTCCTGCAGCGTCCCGCCTATCGCTCTAGAGCCCTGTTTGCAAGCTATGAATTTTGGTTCAGTATCCCTTTCAGGTGAAACGAAGGTGTAGTGAAGTATATTTGAAAAAAGCGACGAGCGTCCCCACCTTTTCGCCAACTCTCCTCCTCACTAGGCGATACGCACATGCACCAGTCTGAGCAGAAATTGTTTGGCATTAATGCAAAGCGCTCTTTATGGCTTGGGTTGGTCCCTTTCTTAATCTAGTTGCTCTACACACCCCTAATGCCAAAAGCGTACATTTCATAATTCGGTTTGTTCTTAGGGAAAGCTCTCCCGTGCCAGTTTTCTGACCAACATCCAAGGAGTCGGAAGAATTTTTTCTCCCCCACTTGAAAGTGGGTGACGTGCATGAGGCAACAGGCACCTTGACACACAAAGTGTACGCTGTGAAAAGAATCGGCAGCTTGTCTGCGTCCTTACATTTTGTTCAACAGTTCGATGTTTGGAGCTTCCGGCTAATGCCTTTTTTTTAACATATGCTCTCATTACACTCTACGAGACACACTTCAATAAGGCAAATATAAAACCTGCTTCATGGCTCCATAAAGAACACCGCAAATTTTATTCCCTTGCCTATGCACGAGCGAGCAGAAGCCTCAAACCCCAAGTAAAGCAAAGGTTCACCGGTACATCCAAGGAGTCGGAAGAATTTTTTCTCCCCACTTGAAAGTGGGTGACGTGCGTGACGCAACAGGCACCTTGACACACAGTGTACACCCTGTGAAAAGAATCAGCAGCTTGTCTGCGTCCTTCATTTGTTCACCAGTTCTACGTTTGGAGCTTCCGGCTAATGCCTTTTTTGTTAACATATGCTCTCATTACACTCTACGAGACACACTTCATAAGGCAAATATAAAACCTGCTTCATGGCTCCATAAAGAAGACCGCCAATTCTATTTCCCTTGCCTATGCACGAGCGAGCAGAAGCCTCAAACCCCACAGAAAAGCAGAGGTTCACCGGTAGTCCTCAAACCTACTTTTAATATTCAATTTAAAACCAAACACAGGAATGCCGCACTCCATAAAAGACGGTGCCCAAAGTTCTGCAGAGCACTATTTTTCTGTCGCAGCTGGAGCAAGTGGGAGGCCGTCCATACACTGGGTCGGTGCAGACGGGGGGGCTTGAATTCGAACCGCAATAAATAGCTCTACCTCTAACGTCCTCAAAACAGCAACAACATTGAACGGACACGACCGGCAGCCGGCCATTCGGCGTCCCTCCGCCGCGATCCAGGGGTGGTCTGGCGGGCGGCGAGGCTTCCTCCATCGTCATCTGTCTTCCGTCCCGGAGACGATCCCCGGGGGTGCCTGGCTTCGCAGGTTCTGGCTGCTGCCTCTTCCCCAGGGCCCAGCCGCCCCTTCCGCCATGGCGACGGCCCCCGCGAGGGACGGCTCACGCCGTTCCACTGCTCGGACTGCTCCTCCGTGGAGCTCGACGTTGCCTCCCACTGCCGGTGCGTTCCTGGCCCTTCTGCCCTTCCGTCCCGAGAAAGAGCTTCATCCGGCGCAACAGACGTGCGGTCGGCTGACGGGGGCGCAGTCCTCTCGCTTGGGCCTCTGCTCTGGCCTGGGTCTGGTCCTGTGCTGGCCTCCCCTTCCGTAGGAGAAGTAGCGCGCCTCCCAGACGGCTGCCGGTCCGGCCTCCATGGCCGTTCGACTCCGGCCGCAGAACTGTCTACTTTCCTCTGTGCCGCCGAGGCCGGGGCCGGAGTTGTGCGGGGTCTCCCTAAACTTCCGTGCCTGTTTCTCGCGGAGGGTCCCAGGTTCTGTGCTTGCTTCCTGTCCACGTCATCCGTCGGCGGTGGGCCGGCGCAAGCCCCCGAGTTTTGTGGTGGGAATGGCCACTGCGGCAGGCCTTGTTGTGGCATTTCGCAGAGTCCGAACTTGAAGGGACCTCCGACAAATCGCTTCGGGATTTCGGCTAAAGTAGCACTTCCTCCGGAGCCTGCGGAGAATGAGAACGAAGAGACAGTTTGAACATTTCCAAGCACGTGCTTGGTGCTACTTAAACTTGCCAAAATACCGTAAAATCCCAAAGGAATGCCCTCCCCCCAGAAATTGGCCATCCCGTCTTTCTGCTAAATATCTACAAGGTTAAAAATGCCTACACACTGCACCCCCTCCCCTCCCCATCAGTACCATGCAATGAACCACAATTTATTTTCAGCACTTGCTACATAGCAATACAATAGACTCGTTAATTTAACAAAAAATCATCTAAATATGATGCAAAATAGAATTATGATTTGCCATATGGATGAATGGCTACACATAAAAAGCAGATATCTGATGATTTCCTCTACATAGGCCTACTGATCATAGCAGGTATGCCACACATGAAACATTTGTGAAATGTATGACATAAGTTTATTTTATCCCTCAAAAATTGTTGTTTATCATAGACTGTTTAGACAGCACATGACAACTCGAAACAAAATTAAGTTTGTTATCATGCCAAGAATTTGTCTAATGTGAACTATTAAGCATGCAGGCGACACATGAGCGATGAAAACGGGCACTGCGTGGCAAGTTTTCATGGCAACTTGTGTGGGTGCTGTGACGTGGACCTATGCCATGCCGCCACGTCACAGCGTTCCTGAAAGTTGCTAAAACAATTTCCGCGTGGTGCCCGTTTTCATAGCTCACAGTGCCCTACTTGAGCCTCGTTGAGTGCGCTTCTCACCAAACACCGGTGCACTGCAGAGAAGCAACACTCACGAAAGCAAGCTCCACGGGTGTTGCCTCTCTGCAGTGCACCGGTGCCCGGAAAGAAGCGCACTCAACGGGCCGCGAGAACAAAAAGTATGAACTACAGGAAAACGCTGTTTGAATTAAGTGGCTATTTAGTATATTAAAAACAGCGGGACAACCAATTAAGCAACTTATGAATGCATTAAAAACATAGCGGAACAACCAAACTTTCGAAATTTGTTTGAATTAACCAGAAGTATGATATATCCAAGTTTGAATTCTCGCGAGACTATTATAAATGTGATAAAAATATGGGAAATAAAGATCTGCTACAAGAGAGTTCCCAAAATGTTTTACAGATTTGTTTTATACAGTAGACCATTCGTTCGAGGAGACATGGGTATTGCAACCTTCTTATTATGAACCAATTGCAATTAAACTTGTCGTGTGTATGTATTTCCTGGTGCTGATTTCAAATCTGTAATTCGATTTCAAATAGCTGTATGAGATCAGGAGATATGGAAATGTTCATAACATATTTAAAGTATTTCTTACAGAGATTTAATGTAATTTCGCTCCATCAGGCATGCAAACGAAAATGCATTAAAAGCGATGCCAAAGACTTGCTTTAGGCTGGTGATGCTAATTGTTTCTTTCTAAGAGCATTTCATGGGAAAAGAATACCTCAGCCTTGGAAAACCTTAAAAATTTCAAAGAAATGTCTAATATCATTGGCTAGATCTATGGAATAGAAATATAATACTGAGGTTTTGGCTGTAGCCCAAGGACATCACAACAGCCTCCATAAGGCAGCATGTGATGTTTCAAATAATTAAATTGAGAAAAACACACCTGAAGTTTGAGCTTGCCATACTTTTATAGGAATGAGGCTAGAACACTGAATAGCATCACCATGTAGCCCAGTTCTCCACTAATAAAAACATAGGAAGTTCATGGTCATGACAAATAATAGCATATCTAAAACCTCTGTAAGGCAACACATAGACCCCCAAAACTGCAAAAAATTACATATATCCCTTCAGTTCCCTTTCTCAAAGCCTAGGTAAGCAACAGTCGCATCTATAGCATCACCGTGAAACCCTATACTCCAGAAATAAAACAATACCGAGTTCATTGTAGCAGAAATAATAATAACATATCTAAAAACTCCTTAAAGCACACATGGTCTTTTAAAACTTTCACAAAAAATCTGATTTATCGCATCATGTCTTTTTCTCAAAACCTAAGTAAACAACAGAGTCAAAAAAAAAAAGAAAAGCACCATCATGTAGTTTTTGTCTACCATTAAATAAAGAATATCAGGTTCATCATTCATGGTCACAACAAAACATGAGCGCATCTAAAAGAATTAGATTTATCACTTCATGTCTCTTTTTCAATGCCTCAGTATAAATGGTCAAGTACACAGCATCACCGCGGAGTCAGCACTGCGTGGACTACGCGGAATCGTGGATTGTCTTCCCCGTACGCGTCCCTTTGCTCGCTGCCTAAGGCTGAAGAATTGCAGGCTTCAGTGATGTGATTGGCCTAAGCCATTTGGAGCACCTTTCGGAGCAGCCAAAACAGTGTTTCGTAGCAAGCAAAAGTGACTTTTGGAGCAGCCAAGACAGCGATTCGCAGCAGCAAATGTGGCTTTTGGAGCAGATATTCTTAGAAAAATAAAAATATTTGTCTTAAGTGCTGTATAAATGAAGGGCACTTTGTGTTGTGTTCTGATGTGACGTGTTGTGACGGAACTAGCTGCTTGTGTTTTTACTGCTGAGACATCCCACAAATGTACAGTGCTGTAGACATTGCTGACAATTCCGAAAAACCGCTTGCCACCGTTTTACTGGTTCCACACGTGCCAGAAATTCGTCAGAAGTAAGCCAACGTAAAACAATGGATTGCAAGCGTCCCGGCTGATGCCTCTGTCGTGCAATCATCGCGCGAGCGGAGACAACGGCTGTTCGATCAAAACCGAAACCATGCCACTCTGCTCCATCGCCAACTGATTCCCAAAATTGTATGCAAAATGTAACTGTCGAGCATACAACAAAAAACAGTCCAGCGTGCGCGTATTTGCCAGGCCAGCAATAAGGTACAAGCTAAACACACACACACAAAAAAAAAAAGAAAAAAGAACCTGAGCGCAATGATGCAAGACATTGAGAGTCAAGGGTCAAAAAGTTCTTGGAGCGCTTTGTGCAACGACTGAACTCGAGACAGAACAAGCGCGCCGTGCGGGTTCAGCAGCGCGGACATTGCCTTCTTTCCTTTAGCTCACTTCTCTTCACCAACTTTCTTTCACGGCAGATTTTTCACGTACCGGGGTCCCTCTCAAAAGAAAGCCTAGCGAGAGAAACCTAGGTAATCAATACTTCGACACAGCAGTCTTTGAGTTAAAGAGGGATTTTAGTAGTAACGTACGATTTAAACAAGAGCAGAATGTTAATGAACATGCGGCGGTACTTGTTTCATTTTAGAAAGCGCCATATCTGCAGCGACATGGGGGACGGCAACACCCGACGTCGCGCGACCACGGTGACTGGAAGGCAGGGGCCAAATATAGTTTTCCCACGGCCATTGCTTTGAGGAGCAAGTGCTTCAGCTCACAAAGTAACTCCCGCCGCGCAGAAACGTGGTTTTGCTTCACGGCATGACTGCATGGCTGGTACCGGGCACGCTAGCGTCGGAGCGTCCGCACACTTTTAGTTTTGGTTTTGAAAGGCGATCAAAATTGGTCTTTTAGCACAGGCTTGGCACAGATTACCCATATTTTGGCAAAATGTAGCAGGATGTGGCAGGGTTAGCCCCTTGGCGCAGTTTGGCACAATTGGCGGCAGCAGGCAATCACATCCCTGAGGCTTCCTTATTCTCTTCAACCTCGTTCATCCACGCGAGGCGAGGAGCGGGCGACGGCGGTAACCACCTCGCTCTCTCTCAATCTGCACTCCGAGGAAGCCAGACTTTGCGGATGCTGGATCCGCTCCGTTTTCCTGGTATTCGCGAGCGCCGGGAGTTCGATATACCCAATGTGCGGTTCATTACGAGAGATTTATTTTGAACGAATATCGATCTGAGGGTTTTGCGCGTTCGATATGGGGCATAATTCGCTGTATCCGAGTTTGTTTTAATCGGGTTTGAGTGTAATGCGAGAAAATTAATATTTAGCGATGATGATGGCAAATCGCAGTAATTCAGTTGCTGCATGTGAACGCAGGCGGTCCGTTTTGCTGGTGCTGCAACGTCGAGTTGGCCGGGAGAAATAGCCATGCATGAAGTGGACCTTATGAACGTGGGTAATGCAGTCTTCTTTTTTTTTTTACATCGATGAATCCATACACTTCATCCTCTGTCAGGGCATGGAAGGTCCAGGTCGTCTCTATCCGAGAGCATGGTCGTGTACCGCAACTTGCGCTTGTCCAAGGACCTGCGGAACTCGCACGGGCAGCCGCCACCCTCCGTTCAGGCCGGCATTAAAGTCAATATTCTTCCGACAACCAAGAGTGGGTCTGTCAGCCAGTCTGCATACCATTCCTTGCTAGGTTTTGGACCGGCTACGCAGCCTAAACTGAAGTTTGAGAGGACCATCTGTCGACGAAGAGCCCCACGTACATCTCGACGACGCATCCAACGTTGACGTGTGAGCTGCGTTCTCGAGGTTAGCCGGGTGCCATCAAAAATTACGGCCGGTATCCCCTAGTGGGTTGGTGAAGTCCTTGTAAGCTCTTTCACATCAGCCACACTCTCAGTCTCATTTTCAGTTGCAGTTGCGTTGCAAGGGTCGCACCATCATGTTCGTGTGTCTTGTGGTGCAGGCCGCAATAAAAAATGTTTATCGCTGCAAGAAAAAAATTGAAATCTGGTTGTCTCTTTATTCCATGCTGTGTGTAACCTTCACGGCCCGGACATTTGCTTCGAAAGCCGTTATTTTTGGCATCGCCGGCCACTTCGACGAAGAAAACCGTTCCTCACATGGGTTGCGCACGGAGAGCGCGAGCTGGGCACAAAGACGAAGACAGCGCTCGTCCCGTATGTTCTTCTTCGTCGTCTCGTTTGTTTTTCGCGCTGTTTCCTACAATGAATTCCCACCAAATCACCCAACTATCCATTCTTCGTGGGCACAAAGCAACGCTCCTCTTCTTGTGCTTTGGACAGGGTCAAGGTTTTCGTGCCGCACTTGGGACGGGCACGCATTTGAAGAAAGAGCCAACGATGCTCCAACCCACAATCGTGGCATCCACGCTGCTGTCGGTGCTGTTGCTCTGCGGGTAAAAATTGAGCAGCTTGCACTTCCATCCTGTTGTCAACTGCAACGCCAAACACTCCTTCGCATTTGCTGCATTCGCTGCACATCCGGTAGTCTCGTCTACGGAAAAGTAAGCGGTGTCGATCTGACCTGTTACTGGTACCCGCAATGTCCGCAATGTCGGCCGACGAAGCGTCGACGTCAGAGGGACCGGGGTGTTGCTCGAAGCTGGTTCCAGCAGACGCCTTTGGTTCGGGCTCGACGGGAGATCCTGGCGTGTCTTTGTCGCTGTCTTCCGTCGTGGATTCCACAGACGCTTTTGTTTCTTGCCAGACTCTCGACGTGTAAATGTCTTCGGGCGAAGATCTCCAGGTATTCCGACAGCAAACGGAAAATCACCGCGTGTATTATGTTTTGTAACATGTTTCGGAACTTCTCGTGAGCGCTCTTACAAAAAGCATGACGATATAAAAAAACAAAAACACTGGACGACTAAAAATATACGACAGATGCAGAAATTATGAAGAAGTCAAGTATTGAAGCCTAAACAATAAATGAAAAGCGAAGTGAAAAAGAGTGTGCTGCGCGAAAAAACCGTAGAAGCAGACGACAAAGCGAATGCAAATTGGCAACAATGTGTGACGGAACTAAAAAAAGAAATAAAAAGAGGTGCCTCTTGGAGCGGCTAATGAGAAAAGCGCGACTGGAGGAGCACGTGCTTTGGCCAATCGGCAACTTGCTGACGTCATCTAGAAAACCCAGGAAGCGCCGTTCTCTGCTTATGCGATGCATGACACATAGCATAGACGAAGAAATCCACTTCAAAACAAACCCAAAACGGGGGCCATCCGACGTGCCGTTCTCGCATGGTAAACGCACAAAGTCAAAAGATATTTTGCTGATTTATGCATATTTCACATCTTTAGTGGCGTAATGAAACCAATTTTTTTTTAATTTTCCTATTCAACTTAGTGTTCATCAACAGTAAGAGGTCCTTAAAGTGTTTAAAACCTGAAACATATATTTTCAAAAGTCTTTTTTTTTTTTTTTGTACGATATTTGATTATTTTAAGTTTTATTTCTTTTTTTCTCTCGCAAGGGCAAATTATGTGATTTTAAGGGGAGACCTCCGCATGAAATCACATAAATCACCCCCTCACAGTAAAAAAAACAACCGAAACCGAAACTCAATTAGAGTTCCCCCCGGTAACATTCTAGATAGTACCACATGTCTAAAAACGGCGCTGAACGCATTGAAATAGGGATATAAAATCCATCTATCAAATTGATTGACTTTAATGGGCTCGGTAAGAAAAGAGTTAAGGTGGTGTCAATCTCTTTATGCCCATGCCTATTGATGAAATAATTAATGTAAGCTCAGATAAGTACATGGGTGTTATACTATCTAGTGACTTAACGTGGAAGGGTCATGTTGAAATGATAGCGCTAAGAGATTAGGTATGCATGCTTATTTTATTTGACAGGCTTAGAGTCAATTAAGAAAACTTTGTATTTTACATTTATTTGTTCACGTGTTGCATATGCTTCAGTAGTTTGGAACCCCACCATAAATCATTTTATAGACAAACTTGAAAAAATTCATACCGATGTGCTAGAGAAGAGTTAGAAAACTATCAATTCGAAGCAAGCGTCGAATCAGAATCATGAGGGAGGCCCTGCATTGAAAATTGATTTAGCGAACAAAGAAAATCTTTTAGATTAAAATTCCTAAATTTCACCTATAGCAATTATCTAGTGATAAATATGAACATGATTTTACATGAACTGCTTTATATATCGGGAAGAGCAGAGCACCAGAATGAAATTTCAACTGTACTCCTCCCTGTCCCGCTGATGAGTTTTTGTTTTTTCCCTTTCTCTTGAAAGATATTGAAGAGTGCAATGGGCTGCCTAATACTGTATAAAATCGTGTAAGGACCGCACATTTTTCCACCGATTTGAGGGCACATTTTGAGGTGGCGGCCCCTACACGGATAAAAAAAAATAGTATCCACATTTTGAATCAACGTACATGAGCGCGCCTCGGCTGCACTGGTGGGAAACGCTACACTCGCGGGAATCCGGACTCGTCGTCAGTCGGATTTAATCTGTTTACATAATGCGCAATACGCATCTTTCCTTTGTTCGCCGTACTTGATAGCATGCGCGGGCAACTTTCGACTCTGAATCCCCTATGACTGTTGAAGTGGTACTTGCCCATAGCTCTGAGATTGCGCGAAAAGGCAGACAAATCAAGATGCCAGACAAATCACGACGCTTTGATACGAATCGAAGAACAAAAGGAAACCTCCCCAGAGCGTACAGTGGCGTTCGGAAACCTGAGTGCAAGCGCGAGCCCAGCCCGCTGAACCCCATTCCTCGCGCTTGCCACGGAACCTGACATATCGTTCATCTTTTCTCAGTGCCTTGCCGCAACATAAATGCATCCTGACAGTGCGGCCGACCACGATCGAGGTCGACAGCCATTTTGCCATGCGGTGATACGGATGAGTGGAGAGCAAATATCGGGATGCGGACGCGTGCTGCTACGTGCTCAGGCGGTGGCTAGCGCCACCTAGCGAAATATATTCATAGAAACGTGGCATGACAGTCGGCGCGCCTCAAAAACAAGGGGGTGCGGCGCATACACAAATTATTTCTGTAATTTTGTTTTGCAATACTTTGTCCTAAATACGGGGGTGCGGCCCTTACACGCGATTATACGGTAGCTAGTCAACTAAGCTCATATTTCAAACCCGAAGAATATACTAATATCGCTTTAGTGAGACATAGTACGTAATATAATACATAACCCACTCGTCAAATTGACTTCTCGATTGCTACTCAAAGCTGAATTGAAATATGAGTATCAGTTGCTTAGTGGGGCACCAGCGGGTTTACATGCTCCTTGGTTCAAGAAGCGCTTGCTTAATTTTCGTAATTTTCCTGCAGTCTGTGTTGTTGACCGAGCAGACGACTGGAGCTGTTTCTTAACCGCGGATACGCACAAAAGCTCGATTTCGCGGACAGAATAAGTCGCATGGTCGAGGCATGCGAGTTAGCTGACAATTACTCTCGGTGGAACAATTCTGTAGGCATCGCCGCTTTCCTTAGATGATCAAAACTGATTAGAGTCTATTACCGTCTCTCCGGAGCCCATAGGTTTGGTTTTGAACGAAATCTCCGAAACGAAATTTTGACATGAAAAGAACAAAAACACCGGGAAAACAAAACTAGGCTCTGCAAGTTTATGTGCACTGGCTACACTTAGCCGTTTCAGTTCAAATACCTATAAAATATTGCATTAAACAAAAGTAAATCTGTTAAATTGAATGCGCCACCCGTTCAGGCAGCCCGGCCGAGCCAACGCGACCTGGACCCAGCCGCCATGTTTGTTTGGGGTGGCGCCCCCTATAGGTCGCTGGAGTCGCGAATACTCGCACAGACAACCACTGATTCAGAAACTTCTGCGTCGCTGTGAAATTGCGAGGATAAAAGAGAACGGTTTCTTTCCGGTCTACCTTTCGGAAAAATTTGATGACGTAATTGTGAGATCGAAACCACAACATGACGGCAATGGACCTTTTGTAGAAATACGCGGTGCGCATGCGCGGAGTATTTCATGCGCCTGGGTTCGAAGAGTATCTAGTTCCAAACAATCCGCCATCTTGCATTTCTCGCCTTTGAGCGGTTTCGTTGTGTCGACCTCGGGGCGGAAGATTACGCACGATGGGGACAAAGGTGAGCTTGGGGGAGCCGTATCTAGGTCACATCGCCTCAATGGGTGAACAGGATGTAGCTGAAGTTTTGGGTGTGGAACGGGTGGGAGAGGCCTTGGGCGCGCGTTGTTTTCGAGTCACCTAGTCTCGAACCGATTCGCGTGTCTAGGTGGCAGCACATATTCGCCAAGAGGTCCATTGATCGCGGCTCATGAGTTGTACACGAGAACTGCCGTGGTCGCTTGACTTCATCTGTTAACAATCAATGGCTCGGCGGACACTCGGGTAGTGGCTCGTGTCCAACCACTGCGGTGAGGAGAATAGCCGCACTCTACCAATGCCTGGAGCTCGGCACGCGTTTTCTACTTTGCCAATCCCCGCGCGTGGCTCTGATTAACGTTGGCGGCAACATGATAGGCGCCAGGCCACGTGGCCGCTTGTTCGAGCTCTGATTGGAGGGAATGAACGATGCTCATATTTTTCAAATTTTTTTTGCGACTGGCGTTGCATTTGAAAGAAATATTATACTCCGTTCACAGTTAAAGGAACCATGGAATAATTTTTCAAATTCTTTCTTTTTAGCTTTCCTTCTCATCTCAAAAGCGAAATAAGAAATCACGCGGTCGCGAAGTGCTTGGGCACAAATGCGATGACTCCAAGCTTCCACCGCCCTTTCGTTTCATTTCATTTCCTTTATTTACACCTAAAGGGCCCGTCAAGGGTATCACATAAGGGGGGAGGGGGGGGGGGGTATTCAAGATTTATGCAATACAGGAAACGCAAATACATAAAAAACACAAAAGGAAACTAATAAACTTAACACACTTAACACACTCAGGACTGCTCATAATTACACAAATCATAAAACTAGTGAGGAGGAAAATGAAGTTTAATACGAGATAGAAAATTATTCGAGTCCAGAGTGGTGACAATGCATGATGGGAGGTTATTCCAGTCGCTGATGGCCTAACGAAGGAATGATCAATTAAATGCGTTCGTCGAGCCTGAAATACGTTTGATGGGACGTGTGTTGTTAAGGTCGGGTGGTGATAACAACTCAATTTTAAGGTCTGAAATGTGGTAGTAGATTTTATGAAGAAGGCAGAGCTGAGAAACTTTCCTGCGGAGCTGGAAACGGGACATGGTTAGTTGGCTTTTAAGCACACCGTGGAACTTGTCATTCTCAAGCGACGATAAGTGCCGTAACTGCACCCATTGGCCACGAAAGCGAATTCAAATATCCGTCAAGGGGAATAATTGTTGGCGAGGACGAACATCCGTGTGACGCAGCGCTCCTGCCCAACGCGGCTTTCTCGCTCCGCTGGGAGAACTTCCGTTTTCGGTAGAAAGGCATACTTCACCTCACCGCCACGCCATTTTAAATGATGATGGTCGAGTCCGGTCGAGTCAACGAGAAAAGCCGAAGTGAGTGCTCATCTTTTTTGTTTTTGTTGTTTTTTGTGCCAAACTGGAGGCGATAAAACGAAAAGGAATCTCTGCTCCGCGTTTTATGAACATTGAAGATGAATTGGGGTCTTCATTAAGAAAAAAAGGTGAAAAATCCTTTCATGGTCTTTTTAAGCTGAGAGTGCAGCCAATGCCACTAGGGTGCCTTCATGTGCGCTTTGCTTGGGGTGATGACATCTGGCCATTTTGTTTCGAACGGTTATTTCTATTTTGTGTTCTGAAGCGCGTGAAAGAGCGTGTCCCCTGCACGCGCTCGTGGCGCTGACTGTGCTACGGCGACATTTTGTTTCCTGCGATTTCTTTGTATTTTCTCCGTGAGCGCGTGCTGTCGGCATCAGGTACTACAAACGATGGCATCACCCTAAACAGCAGGACATTGAGGCACTTTAAGGTGCAACCCCACCCTTGGTTAGTGTGGTTCTGAACCAACAGATGGCGGTGAGATCGCCTTCGAGGCCTGTACATCAATGCGAGAAATCGTGTGTGGTGGCGCTTCGATAAAGTGGGTTATTTTTCTCTTTCCTGAATTTGACATCCCTGGTCCCTTGCTTAATTTTCTCTGCACGAGCTTTCTTTCAAACGCGCACGGCTGCACCAGTTCTCGTGCAAGGGGGCCAGTTTCCTGCGCTCCGAGCTCACGTCTCCAGCAAATGGGGGCAGAACAAAACGCGAAAATCGTCCTGAGCCAAATGGCGAGACACATGCACAACAAAGCCACTGATGCGTTGAAAAATGTAAAATTGCGTGTGCGCCGTCATCGGAGATTTCAGAGGCCAATTACACATATTTTAATATGATCAGATTTATATTGTCACAAATAAAGGTGACGAGAGGACGAAAAGTGAACTGCAAAATAGAGGTTTAATCGGTGAACTTGTGCCAAACAAAAAAAGTAAAGAAACAGCGTCGAGGAAGCAGAAAAGCAGGCGGCGATTCGGCAACGCAACAGAGAGCGAGAGCGAGGCTGATTCGACAAGGTCGCGGGCAGCTGCTTATCTACTATCTACAGTGCGTCACAATCTCGGAAGTTCGGCAAAGAAGGTTCGAGCGTCGCGCGCTCGGGGCGAGGGCGAGGATTAACTGGCATTTTTGAGAAGAAAGCAGGGCGAAAGTTACGTCTGGTGCAAGAATGAACGCGAATCTTCTTGAAGTCCATGACCGAGTGGTGCTTTCTCTGCTCTGTAGGTGGCAATATGACGGGTCGGCCCTTTTGTCGTGCATATGCTTGGCTCTTTGTGGATTTCCAGGAAAACGTGATGACGAGATAGACTTAGGTTTCCAAAATTCTAGCTTGAGGAATTAACTACCTAAAAAATCAAAACAAAGGAACTACTTTTTGGGCGGTCAGGTGTCTCATTCAGGTAGCTGGGTGTTTATTTTAACCGAAACCACGAGGCTGGAAAACACAAAAAATGACACTCAGGTTTAGATGTTGAGTTTGGTAAACCCAAAGTAGGATTGGTGCGGGAGTCATAATAAAAAAAAAATGGTGAGGTTAATAATTCACTCACAGAAATAAATGATAAGAATTAATTTTAGTATGAGTTCAGTGTAAATGCAGTGGCTGGCCAGGCAAAGATTCTGGGGCTGTGGATAGCTTTTGCACATAGTTTAAGCAATGCACAAAGTGTCACAAAAAAAAAAAAAACATTTCTTTTTATTGCAAGAATATACTAGGCATTGCCGGACGCTCATTTTCCTCCCAAAAATAGCGCTAGAGGTCACAACTAGATGTCAAAGTTTCAGCCCGATCCTATACCTTATTCAAAATTTATAAGTGATTTTCTGAAAACTTCAATCGGAAAATGGCGGCCGACGGAGTTTTCGAATACAACGGCTTTATGGCACCAGAAACCGAAAACGGACAAAGTGGGCTCCATTTTCCCATTGAAATTTTCAGAAAATCACTTATAACTTATGAATAAGGTGTCCGTTCGGGATGAAACTTTGGCATCTGGTTGTGACCTAGCGCTACCTTTGGGCGGAGAATGAGCGTTAGGCGATGCGTAGTTTATTTTTGCGGTAAAAAAAAACCTGTAAATTCTTTTTGAGACATCCTGTACCAGTCTTAATTTGGTGATTTACGCGCGCAAGTAGTGGTGTGCATAAATGAAAAAGATGCAAACGGGTAGAGTGTGACGCTCTATAAAATATAGTGTAAGCACGCACATGGTACGCTGACTAAGAATGAAACAGCCCTACATTTTACACTAGCGGTGAGCGTATCGAAAGCTAAGAGTGCATCAAAAGCTTAAGCTTGTACACATATACTGCCCAGGTCGTTACCCTCAGATTTGGTGTAAGTTGTCTCTTGATTGAATGCAACAGAAAGAAGGAAACATTCTAACTCTGGGTTGATGAAAAAACTCCACCTGCTGACCGCTACCAATCATCTCGGCGCCGATTATGAGTATTCACTGCATGCCAACGGTCGCGTGCTTAGAACGAGTTTTTCCCGCGTGGTTTCATACAATCGCAACTGTTCTTGAAAAACAACAATGTTTACTCAGGCAAGCGGTCACATGTGAAGCTTAGAATATTTTGTATTAATTGTGGCACACGTGGCAAGTTGCATACGTATTTTACAATCCGCGAAATAGAATGCTCCTGGGTTACCTTGGTCTCTAATGCATGTAGCAAACAAAAGAGCGCAAAATGAATCGCAGTGGGAAGCGACAATAATAATGATAAACAAGCATGTATACAAGCGAAAACTGAGGGCATTGCACATATACAGAAGGTAAGCTTTGTTTCACTAAATACATTACCAGTAAAGTATTTGGTTTTATCGTGCGAGCGAAGCGGAACATACAAGTGCGAGCATACTGCCCTGAACTACACTTCCAGTGAACAAGCGCACCATCTAAAGCATCGGGCCCGCTTTTATAGCTTTTGGTGCGCTCAAACCTTTGAAAACACAATTATAATCAATTCAATTATTTCAGTTATTTTTATTAAGTGCGCCTATGTGTTTTTTTTTTCTTGTCTTTTGCGTTCACTTGCCATTTTCTTGTTATATAATATTTTTCCAGACGTCTGACAACTATAGTCTTTTTCATCATAAATAAGAGCCGCACAATACAAAATGTAGACATTAAAAATTAAATGTAACGGTGCATTCAAAATTAGTCGTTAGTTTTTTAGAGAGCAGCAGTTTCGTAGGGCGACATTGTTACCGGTTGAAGATTATAAAAAGTGCAGTACAACTGTTAGCTCGGGGTCTTTAACGTGCATTACGTAGTATATGTGGTACGCGATCGCACGACGGTAGGATGAAGATGGACAACTGAACCCAGGGTCCTTGCTAAAGCCCCTTGATAAAGGCGTTTTTTACAAGTACCGCCAACCTTTGTTGTGGAAACGCGCAATACACGTGCCACGAGCGGGTGCTCCGCCGCCATTCGCTTTCAAGGGCCAATCATTTTAGTGCTGCGCCGCCATTTGCCTCCAAGGGCCGCTCGAGAGACGGGCCTCATGCACTGGCACGCTTGACGTTACTTGTAAGACCAACGTAAACACATCGAGGGCTTTAGTCCCTACAGGTTAGGTTCTGCAGCGTGAGCTCCGTGCTTTGCATGGAGCTCGCGCTCGAGCATTTCTCCACGTGCTTTGATCTGCGGTGCCACAACACACTCGGCCAACGATCCCCCACGGCACTTGGTTTAGCCTGCGAGGTAAACCAAATGAGCTACGCTTAGAGTATCGGCACCTTTTCCCCCGATATTGTTGTAGACGCCGCCACCTTGGTTAGTAACAAATCGAACGTGACTGCCGATCGTCATAATTCAAAAGTGCGACTTTCTCAGCATTAGTTTCGGTGTCAGGAGCTCACGTAATATTGCTTTGCTTTGTCGCGAACTGTTTAAACATTTGTGGAGGACGAAAAAGCGTTTCCTGTGATTTCAGATAAAACTTCAAATAACTGGCAATCATCATTTTAAGCACCAAGACGTGTATGAAGCGTAGCTTATTTAGTGGCTCTAGTTTAGCCCGACCGCATAGGCAGAGAGAGAGAATGAACAGCTTAACCTCGCGCTCTTGGCGCTGCTTCAGAGCCTTCATCAGCCCGTAACGTTGGCTGCGCTCCGAACTAAGGTAAAGCAAATATTCAGATCTTAGGGTTCCACAAGCCAAACCAACAAAATCACTTAACAAGCCCCAATAAAAAAATATTGCGGGTTCATTTTGTCTAATTGGATATCTTTTGACGTGCAACCGAAATCTCAGATTGGCCTCCGTCGGATTGCGGGCACCTCGGCCAATATTTAAACCAGACAAATATGAATTTATGGGCCAGCGCGTTGGCTCAGAGACACTAAGACGTTTAATGTTTTATGTTTTGTTTTAATATCATTGCCACTTAAGAGACTCCGAGGTGGTTTTTGAAACAAAATATAGTCAAGCCATTCCGACAAGCATAGTTTGATTGCGAAAGTGATTTTTTGCAAGTGATAAAACATTAAAATGTTTTCGCATACGTGGCGGAATCTGAAATGGCAGGATGCATTTCATGGCGCCCATTTCATTTGGATCGCGTCGGGCATGTGTACCGACGCTAGAACGCGCGCAAAAGCAGCTGTGGTGCACCCGCAGCCTCGCGCTTGTTGTTCTGACATCTCTGGCTCGCTCACTGCGGGCATCCAGGCATCTGACACCCTGACATCTGGCGTTTTTTCTGTCTTTCACGTGGCGTTCCAAGCGGCACACGACGGAAAATGCACATCAAGCTGTTCTTGAACACGTGTCGCCATCTGTATTTTATATTAAGAAACTGCCGTTTGCCGTAACTGGATGGGGAACATTTGAGGTCTTATAACATTCTTAACGTGTAATACATCAATATGGAAGTTCTCGAAAATGTAATATTGAAGAATGCTTCATAATTTAATGTCTCGTTATTTTGATTAGTTGACGTGATTTCGTTTTTATAGCGCCATAATATATGACCAATTTAAACTTTATTTTTTATTTTAAAATATACATAATCTGTACAGTTCGTTGCTTACTTTTTCTAATTTATTACATCCAACCGAACGCTCACGTAAAATATCGTGGTTGATGGGACTGTTATAACTCGAGAAATAATTTTTTCAATATTAGAGACTGTGGTCTATTAAAATCTAAATAATTAACTAACATCTAAAAATAATCGTAATATCGAGACATTAAAGTATCGTTGAAAAACAGCTCTTTAATTTGACATTAACTTTATAATTGTAAGATACACAGAAAGAAAGTTTAAAGCCGTCAAAAAAGCACCAAAACGTCATGCACGGTGGGGTTGCACCTTAAATGCCACAAGCACGAGAGCTCGAGGCCGCTGCTTTGAAGCGTTTTTCCGCAGAACGAGCACTCGCGCTAGAAATGCAGGTCTCAAGGCCAGGAGCACGGGCCAGCTCGCGCTTGTAGCTTTGGCTGCAGTCTCAGCTTAAAGGTGAACAAAGTAAAGGCCGGTTCTCACATGCAGCGAAGCGCTACGTCAGTTACTTATCATCTGCCATGAGCAACAGTTTTGACGGTGCGATAAAAAGCTGGTGAACGCTCCCGTCAGCTCGCGCTTAGCGCGAGGTCAGCGCTACGCTTGCGGCGCTCCGCTGCATGTGTGAACAGGCCTTATTAGGCAAGTGTATTCATTTATTAACGTTAGAGAGTGTCTCTAATACCCAATTCACACGGCAGCGTAAAGGTACTGTTCGAGGCGGGGTTTAAGCCGCACGTCCGGAGGCTTCCTGGCTCGTGACAACGACCATTCCCCGAAGTGTAGAACCCAGGGGTCCAGTGGAGGTGGGAGAATTGGTAACGTAACGAACGGTTTAATTACATGGTTGCGATACAGTCGTTAAATTCGAGAGAATAACGGAGCAGCCTCACGCTCCGCCTTATATAGGGTCCGTTTTCTCCCTCACTCTCCGCCAGGGCAGCAGGTGCGGCGTAGAAAACCGCCGCCAAGTGCGTTGCAGCAAAGTCCACCGCGTCGTAGCCAGAAGTGCGTCGTAGCCATGGTTCTCGCAGTTAGGCCATGCCTCTCTCCCCTTCCGGAGCGCACGAATCCACACGCACACACACACGTCCCGTTGACGTCACGGACGCATTGAGACTCGTTTTGGGCAGGCCCCGACAGGTGGGCGACGGTCCTGAACACGTCGGGACTCGTTTCGGGCAGGCCCCAACAGGCGGGCGACAGTCCCGGACAGATCATGACTCGCTTCCGCAGAGTTGAAACTCGGAAGAAGGTCGCCGAAGGTTCCATTCTTAACAGTACCTTTGGCACAGGTATCTGTAGTAAAGGGAGCTCGAGATCATAATCACACGGCGCATAAAGGTCCCTTTCGCTAAGGGAGGTCCTGTGTTAAACGGAGCCCACCAAGCTACCTTTACAGCTACAGGGAGTAGCCTCGGACCCACGAACTCAAAATAAAAATCACAGATATATGAATATATCTTGTTTAATGCATTATAACAGACTGAATGTATATGTAACAAATTATGAAATGACTGAACACAAATGTGATCGGTTAATACATTATCGAGGAACTCATACTCCAGCTAGCAGGTAGCAGCAGCGTCACGTGGAAAACAATGTCTGCTACGAACCCGAACGCGATGGACCACTGCAAGTTTTTGTTCGAGGTTGTAGACGAGTCGCCTGACTCTCCCGCCCAGGAACTTTTATCCCCGTCGTCGTCCATCCCTTTCGATGGCGTGACTGGAGTAACCGTGAGACTCCGACGCGGTTCGTTTCTGCCGGGCACTATTTAGCTACTTCAGTAAGAACTTTGCGGAAAAACTGGAAATCAGAAAAAGGTAAACTTGGATTGAGCGCGTTGGTAGTAGATTCAAAATACGAAAGAGTTTGACAAAAAGTCGAACAGGACACCTGTCCTGTCCGTCCTTTCTGTCTAACTCTTTCGTATTTTGAAGAAAAAGGTCGCCCACCTCGTAATGGAAACTCGTAAACGCAGATGATTTAGGGCCAGTGTGACCAGACGGGTCGGACTTTTTAAAGAACACTCATTTAGATGCGCCCTTGGACTTACAGAAAAACAAAAGTGCCGCAAAAGCAAACACAAGAAATATTTAGGTTTTAAATGTGATATTTTATACACAATAATCAAAAACTGAGCGTCAAACCGATTTCTATACTTCGTTTCACCTTATGTGCGAGCGAAGGCAAAGCTGGAAACGCGAGCACGAAAGCTCCGTGCGTTCAGGCTTTGCACGAGCGCGCGAGCTGGGGAGAAACGCAAAAAGCACTGGTCTCGTGCTTCTAGCTTTGGCTTCGCTCGCAGATAAAGTGAAACGAAGTATAGGAATAATTGTTTTTCACGTGCTCCTCTCGCGGTTTAGCAGGGATGCAATCAACATCAACTTAAAGTGCCCGTTTATTTATCGTGTGATCAAGAACGCCGTTTACTACAGGTACCTTCAGCTAAGGGACCTAAGCTAAAGGTACTTTTACGCTGCCATGTGAATTGGGTATTAGTAGTATTTAGCGAAAGCAGGAAAATCGTTCCATGGCTCCTTTAAGCTGAGGCTGCAGCTATAAGGCTACAAGCGCGGGAGCACAAGATTGTGTCTTCAAAACGTTATTCCTCAGAAAGACCACTCGCGCACGCGCAATTAATAACATTGTGACCTTGCGGCTCGACCATGGGAATTCTAAGGTCACTAGATCCTGGGAAAGTAGCGCCATTGCCTTCCCTACCTGCTAGCCGGACACAAACACGTACTAACATACAGACGACCAAAACGTCGTAAGGCGATTGGCTAATCTCCACGTTGCCGCGAAAATCGCCATTTCGGTCCATTCAAATCTTTGAAGCTTCCAGAGGATCGTTCTAAACTAGTCGCGCCAAGATCACCATGGAGCATCATCGTACTGAAAGCGTTCCTCGCCAATATAAGCGTTTGTGGCACTGTGTATGCAATCAACTTATCAATCATGCCCCCCTCCACTGATATCTTACAATTCGATTGTTCTTGCGTATTTTAAAACAGTAAACTTTTATTTCACTGCCTCCAAGCACCGACATAACATGTGGGGGTGGTACGAAGATGTACGCATGTTTCGCCGGTGTGTGGATAGAAAATTCGCTGTATACCAGAAACGCCTCCATAAAGCTACCCTTCACCAGCGAATTTACATGGGTTCACCAAGAACGGAGGGGTCACAAATAAATTGATCATTTCACGGACTAAAATGGCGACCATACGGGGAGCTTGGGGCTACTTTCCCAGGATCCAGTTACTTTACCGTAGCCGAGTGCCAGCCCACCGTGGTGCCAGCGCACCGCCGCTGTCATGCCTTATCAATTGGGCTCGCGCGAGGAGCACGTGACCTCGCACTCTTGTCCACCACACAGTTGACAATTCGCAACTTTCAGCGATGGTGAAACCGCGGTGTGAGAATCGCATCCCCTAGCTCCTGGATGGTCTGCTTCAGAATTAATGAGCTCGCTTACACCTTCCTCGCGTGGAAGTATAAAATAAGGCTTCTATATCGCTCGTATTTCACAAAATTAGTATCACTTACGCGTCGCACACCCAACCTCGTACTACTGTTTTACGACAATCATCCAGATGACAACCATTTTGATAGAATTAATGCGCCATTTATCGGCCGTGAAAGTTGCAAATATGGAAGCTGGTCAGGGCGTCGGACAACTTGGCCAGTCAGACATATGGGAGCCGCCTTAGCTCCCGCACTATCCAGGTCGGGCAGCAGGTTGAAGATGCTGACCCGAAGAGGTGAAACCAGACGCACCCTTGTGGCCCGATGTGTCCTTGTGTGACAAGTCTCCCGCAGCTTGATGCTGTGGCAGGCGTCTGTGCTTGGCCTTTGTTGATGTTCGGAAAGAGGGTGACTCATGGCCTCTGCGGGATATCCAGGATGTCCTGGAGGTTTGAGGGCCATCCAGGCGTTCCGGATGTACACCTCTTCGTGACTTCTTAGTGGGCGAACCGGAAGGGATTTCCGTGAAGCCTCGCAGAAGGCCAAGTACCGTGTTGCTCAATTCAGGAGCCTAAGCGAGTCGTATTGGTAAAAAAAAGAGTATGCTCCGTCACCGGTATTGCCTTGGATCACTCGTCTCGGATGCTCCCAATCCTCGGCAAAACAGACTCATCAACGGCGACATCGGTTCTCGTCCCCTATTTAAACATCTGCCGGTGCGACCGCCAGCCAGTGACCTCGGGAGCAGCAGCCAGAGTCACTGAATATGTTTCAAGAGTAGCACCGTGACGCTCAAATTCATCCATACCCGTGCCGCCATTTTGAAGAATGCGTAGTACACTACAATAACTGCACGCATATCGCGCCGTTGGCGTTGTCAACAGGTCTTTCAGGTATGTGTGCGGTGCTGTGGATAGCCACAATAAATCATTTACAATACCATTTACGTTACTCCAGACAGAAAGACTCTAGGTTAGCAGACATCCCACTGGTCACATAACTTTTCTTAAGATTAGTCACTCTCACTGTCTAAATATCCAGAAAAAACCTATAATTCATCCGACAATGGTGGTCTATGCCGTGTTCCCGGTGCAGTTGCGAACTTTATCACTTAGAGCTTTGTCACTGACATTTTGTCGACGTTTTTTGAGAAATCAAAAGACCGTCGTATAAACGCAGCATCATGTCATCGACCTATTTACAACTCCATGTAAGATGTTCGGGACTGTACAGGAACAGGACACAAAGCTCTTGTGATAGCTTGACAATTGCTTTGTTGGCCAGATAGAGCTTGTAACAAAGTTCAGCAATTATTCCCCCATGACGATTCTTAACTTCAAGGCAGTTTGCAGTCGAAGCGATCTCTGCAAATGTTTAATGTAGACAAATGGAGCCGACGGTGAGCTAAAAGTATGGCTTGATATGAAATCATAGTCTCAATAAACTGGAAACACCAAGGATGTTTTTTTCTCATTCGTACTACCTGAGCAATAAGATTGGTATTTTTCACTAGGGCATCAAATGGCATACCCATCTAAGACCGTGCTGTTAAGTCTTCATTCCTATTTTTTTGTCACAAGGCCGGAAAACAGCACTGTAATCAACGAAAACCTCACATGACACCCATCTGAGCGCCCATTCCCACAAGTGTTTGCTTAAATTGCGTTATGAGTAACCCCGATATTCGTACTTGCAAATTTGAATGCAAAACTACTCCTTACATTGTACATGATAATTGAAACCTGAGACTGGTTTAAAAAACGGTAACTCGTGAAGTGGAAGAAACTGGAACACACAAAATCTCAAACTCAGCTAAAAACTTCATAGCCTCTATGCCTCCCCCGAACGTCGCCACCACCACAGCGGTTGATCACCGAACTACAAACAATACACAGAATCGCAAACAATACATAAAATAACCTAAAAAACAAAAGAGAATCGTGGCCAATCTTTTCCATCTTCAGCCAGTGCACGGGGTCCAATACAAACAGAAACTCAAGGTCGTCACTACCGCACCCGGAAGGACTTCGACGCGGACAGTGTAACACAAGCATAGGGAAACGCACAATGACCATTTCTAGTCTACCCCCTCCTTTCCCCTGAACTGAACCATGAATCCACACAGTCGCCAACAATGCCCCCCCCCCCCCCCCCGCTTATGATCCCGAACCCAACAAAGCAAACGACTCTTCGAAGCAACCCCCTTCCCTTCTATGTTCACCCCACACTAGGTCTTTACAGTCGAAGAAACTTTTTTGACTCACTTCCAAGTTGCAGTGACGCTTGGCTAATGCCATTTCCCGATTGTAATCGTCGGGTTGGTTAAAATAAAATAACTTCTTGAAAATAAACGAGGTCTTGGCAGATGGGTTTTTGGAATTAAAGAAACACTGGATTTAATGTTCTTGATACAATTTTGGTTACATGACGGACACTATTGGTGGTCGGGTACCACCATCACACACACACTCTCGCTTTGAGTCCCGCTGTTAGACTGCCGCATAGTTTTCTTGAGCAGCTTGGTCTCGCCCAAGGCTGTAACCCGATCCGCATCTTGCCCGACGCCAGTCAGTCACGCCCTCAAGGCACGGGCATCCACGTGCGAGACCCGTGGCGCCGAGGAGTTCGAATAAATAACAATCTTCCGAGAACACAACCTTGAGCCCAGCGAAATAAAAGAAAGAAGAAAAACACAATGGCGCTCACTTGGAATGCGCTCGGCGAAATAAAATAAAAAGGCCGAAAAACAGAATGGCGCTCGCTTACACGATGTTGTTATGCGAACAGTTTCTCGCACAATACGTCTCATCTCCTCGCGCTCTTTGTGTCCGATTTCTGTCTCTGACCAGTTCGCTGTACATGCATTGCATTCCTGGAGATGCCTTGCTAGTTCAGAGTTTGAAGCGTTAATCCACACATTCCGTATATGTTCTGTCAACCTATCGTTAATGCACCTTGCAGTCTGACCAAGATATGTAAAGCTGCATTCCAAAGGAATTTCATACACTACTCCACTGACACATGGAACAGATCTGTCGCGATGCATTTTTTACAATCTTTTTGTCCTGCCTCAAAAGGAGTCAGTCTAGATAATTTGAAATCACATGTGAAATTTGTCCTGCCTCAACAGGAGTCAGTCTAGCTAATTTGAAATCACATGGGATCGTAATGGGGGGCATTGCTGGCGACTGTGTGTGATTCATGGTTCAGTTCAGGGGAAAAGGGGGTAAGTTAGAGACGGGCTTTGAGTGTTTCCAAGTGCTGGTGACATTGTCCGCGTCGAAGTCCTTCCGGGTGCGGTGGTGACGACCTTGTGTTTCTGTTTGTATAATGCTTTTTTATGGATTTTTTGCGGTCCGGTGTATTGTCATTCCGGTGTATTGTTTGTAGTTCAGTGATCAACCGTTGTGGTGTTGGCGACGTTCGACGTCCGAGGGAGTTGTATATAAGGCGTAGAGGCAATAAAGTTTTTAGCAGAGTCTGAGACGTTGTCTGTACCTTTTTCTTCCTACTTCACGATTTTCCGTTTTTTAAACCAGTCTCAGGTTTTCAATCACCTTGTTCCATCGCAGCTGCTTCCGCAGGTGTGGGATCCGTGATGGACGCGAATTCCACGCGCGCCATTGGGGCGTGGCTCGGCCGTGGTCTGGGTTGCGGGTGCTCTACCTTGGTTGACGGCGCAGATGGCTTCCGACGCGGTCCTATCAGTCCCTTCAGAGGCTTGCGTTGTACTGGAGGTTGGCGGTTTAGCTGGCGACAAACGTGAGCATTGTTGAGTGGCCCCCGCTGTCTTGCCGGACACTTTGGTTCGGTGGCTTGATGCGATCCACCGCAGTTGACACATTTTTCGTTGCAGTCGTGCTCTTGGTCCGCTGTTCCGGATTCGCCGCACCTGCAGCATTTGTTCTCCTCGGTATGAGGGCAAACATCCACGCGGTGCCCCAGGCCCAAGCAGCGGCGCATATTTGTTCTCGGGGTCGGTGTGCTAGGCACCGGTATTCGGCGCCCCTGGAGTACACGTAGTACTGAACCTTCAGTCCTTCGAAGTTGATGATGGCCGTGTTTGTTTGGCCAATCATCCGTGCGCATAGGACCTTGACTCCCTGCGCTCGTATTTTCATAGAAAGACGTCAGTCTTGAATCCAAACCCGTGATCATTCCCCGGCGTGAATTATCTGGCAAAGCAATGTAAGCAAGGATTTCGTATTGGCGGCCGTTGATTGCGATAGCGGGAAGCTCCTGCACCCTGACCGCTACCTAGGGCCCAGGGGTGCTGACCACGACGAGATTCTGGTCGCGGCGTATGCGGATCTTGACCGTGTCGATCTCCGCTGCGGTGAGCTGGACTGCGTCTATGAAAACCAAAGCGACTTGTTCGGCGCTCCATACTGTGAAATTGAGGCCGTCCCTAGGTCGTACAATGACCTTGTGGTCATTCACGGGTAGCGGCGGCAGCCGGTGTGTTGGATAGGTCTTGCCGGCTTGTCCGGGCCTCCCACTCCGTTTCGGGCGTCGGGCGTTGGGGTTCGGGCGTTGGGGGTGGGGCGGGCTGGGCGGTGGCCGCGGCACGTTCCGCGATACGTTTCTGCTTCTTTACCCGCCGGTTGACTACGTCGGTCCAAGTGTAGTCACCTGAGCTTTGCGGGGCCGAGTCATGCTCCAAGGGTTACGCGACGTATGTCGTCTTAGAAGGGGTTCGGACCTGGAATGTTCTTCTAGGTTGGTGCTGCATTCGTCCGGAGACGATAGAGAGGTCATTTCGGGCGGCGCAATGTTCGTCGAGGGCAGGACGGGACCTGAAGGTGCTGACCCTAGGCGTGGTTAGGCTGAGCGGCCCGCCACATAGACTTGGGCAATCCTATCTTCTGTTAGGCCTAGCGGGTGCGTCCCGCTTCGGATTTTCAAAGGGCCGAAAATGAAATTTCGGGAGGACCTACTTGCTGATATGTAGATATTCCGTGGTCCTGACAACAAGAGCAATCATTTGTTGTTAATTGTGACTCTCGGGTGTCGAACTGACCGAACTAAGTAGCACTGAATCGGAAGAGCGAATAACATACGTGGCGCTCACTTAGACGTCCTCTATTGTTTGTAGCTCGGTGATCAACCGTTGTGGTGGTGATGACGTTCGAAGGAGTCATATATAAGGCGTTGAGGCAATAAAGTTTTTAGCTGAGTTTTTGACGTTGTCTGTTCCTGTTTCTTCCTACTTCACGAGTTTCAGTCTTTTAAACCAAAGTCTCAGGTTCCAATCATCACGTATAACTTACACCAGCTCGCCTGCACTTTAACCGTTCTTTCATTGATCCTTACATTGATTTTTTTTTGCGCTTCATACACAGCGAACCAATTTTGAATAGAAAGCATGGCAATCAAAAATCATTCAGGATCAGCCGTTCTTCCAAGCATCGTTCGTGCCGAAATTTCGGTGCTTGGCCTTTACGGAGCCATCATTTTCTGGATTCATGATTTTCGAACTTCCCGAGTACAGTTCATTATAACTAATAATCCTGTGCCCTGGGGATAATAATCCCCAGGGCACAGGACTTCCCCCACTTGTATTTTTTATATACATAAACGACCTTCCGCGGGACATCAATTCAAAAATCAGGCTGTTTGCCGATGACTGCGTCAATTACCATCCGGTATCAAACCTCTCCGATGATCGTATCCCCTATCGTGCTATCTGTGGCTCCACTGGAGTGGATGCCCCAAGAAAAAGGGTCGAAGCGAGCCCCATACACCACCATGTTTTTTGTTTCCAATACGAAGTACTGAAGTCGTTGGCTCATCCCCCTAATCACCCAGTTAGCTTGCACAACCCGCTGCTCTGTCTGAAAAGACTGTCCCCAGACCTCTGGGATAGTGCAAATTTGCACCTGCACCCTCTCAGAGACCTCTCCCAGCCTACGTACCCCATCCTCTATGTGTCTGCCGAGGTTCTGGCTCCTTTCCTTCAAGGCATGATTGAGTCCCGCATGCACTACTACTGGGTTCTCTCCCTCCATGTCACCCCAGAGCTCTTCCTTCGCTTTTGCCACAGCGTCTACGACGCACCTTCCTGACTGGGCCACTACGTCTACCCTCTCGTCCCCCTTTACCTTGGCAAAAAGACCCCCTTTAACTATCGTTACTCTCGAGTCTCCTACCACCAGCACCCTCTTAGCCTCCGACTGCCTGCCTTCACTCCCTTTCTCCCCGTCCCTGCCCTGCGGCTGACTCCCTCCAGCTATCTGCACTACCTCACTTTGTGTCTGCCGGCTTACCACAGCGTCATTTACTGCCCCACTGGTAACCTAATCTTACGTGACGCTCCTCACTAAGCTCGCTAAATATCTTACGTGATGCTCCTCACTAAGCTCGCTAAATATCTTACGTGACGCTCCTCACTAAGCTCGCTAAATATCTTACGTGATGCTCCTCACTAAGCTCGCTAAATATCTTACGTGATGCTCCTCACTAAGCTCGCTAAATATCTTACGTGATGCTCCTCACTAAGCTCGCTAAAAATCTTACGTGACGCTCCTCACTAAGCTCACTAAATATCTTACGTGACGCTCCTCACTAAGCTCGCTAAATATCTTACGTGATGCTCCTCACTAAGCTCGCTAAATATCTTACGTGATGCTCCTCACTAAGCTCGCTAAATATCTTACGTGACGCTCCTCACTAAGCTCGCTAAATATCTTACGTGATGCTGCTCACTAAGCTCGCTAAATATCTTACGTGATGCTCCTCACTAAGCTCGCTAAATATCTTACGTGACGCTCCTCACTAAGCTCGCTAAATATCTTACGTGACGCTCCTCACTAAGCTCGCTAAATATCTTACGTGACGCTCCTCACTAAGCTCGCTAAATATCTTACGTGACGCCTCCTCACTAAGCTCGCTAAATATCTTACGTGACGCTCCTCACTAAGCTCGCTAAATATCTTACGTGACGCTCCTCACTAAGCTCGCTAAATATCTTACGTGACACTCCTCACTAAGCTCGCTAAATATCTTACGTGACGCTCCTCACTAAGCTCGCTAAATATCTTACGTGACGCTCCTCACTAAGCTCGCTAAATATCTTACGTGATGCTCCTCACTAAGCTCGCTAAATATCTTACGTGACGCTCCTCACTAAGCTCGCTAAATATCTTACGTGACGCTCCTCACTAAGCTCGCTAAATATCTTACGTGACGCTCCTCACTAAGCTCGCTAAATATCTTACGTGACGCTCCTCACTAAGCTCGCTAAATATCTTACGTGACGCCTCCTCACTAAGCTCGCTAAATATCTTACGTGACGCCTCCTCACTAAGCTCGCTAAATATCTTACGTGACGCTCCTCACTAAGCTCGCTAAATATCTTACGTGACGCTCCTCACTAAGCTCGCTAAATATCTTACGTGACGTATTCAATGTTGCCAGTAGAACTTCTTAGCCTCTCAGACCACATTCAAAGCTCCAATAACTTCGCGAGAAAAATATTATTGTGACTAGTAGTAATTTTGTTGGTCGACTTTGCAGCGCACTAAAAAAAAAACTGTCACTCAAACTTTCACACACACAAACGGAACAAAGCACTCACACAGCATTCTGTGAGAGTTTCGTTCCTTTTGTGTGTGTGAAAGCTTGAGTGACTGGTTTTTGAATGCGCTGCAACGTCGACTATAATGAACAACCAACTCGCCCAATCTAAGGTTCTAACAGTAATTTAGGTTACTATATGAAATGTGTGTATTGATGTGTTCAGCCTTTTTTGACACAAATGAATGACTATCAAAATTTGGTCTTTAAATAAATAGAACTTGCCCTCATCCAATTCGGTGGTGAGCTAAGTTGCCTTCTCCGATCTCCTTTTCTTTCTTGCACGACGGCAGCGACGAAGGCGCCTCCATCACCGGCAGACGGTGGTTCCGGAGAGGTCTGGACGGCACCTTTAGCCAGGTGGCCCTGGATGTGCACGGCGAAGTCACCCTTAACCGCCGCTACGTCACTTCCGACCACGCCCTTGTCGTGCGGAACGCCACAGAGACAGACGTGGGTTTCTACGTGTGCCACGACAACGAGGAACCCCCCGAGGAGTACAGGATAGAGTACCTGTTGGACGGTGAGCGGACTTTAGCCAGAGAAACGTCGAGTTTCAAATGGGAGCTCCGGCGGATTTTATTTACCCAGACGAACCCCATATTCGGAATACCCAGGCTTTGCTCTTCTCGGCATGCTATTTATTATCTCTAATTTCAAAAGAGTTAATGAGAAAACGGTAAACGAAGGTGATTAAAAGACCTGCATTCACATTCGCCTGCCATCTCCATTTCAGTCACGTCCTAGGCTCTATTACTAGGGTCCCGTGTTTTCGATTCAACCCGAAAAACCTCGAAAAACACTCGCCGCTAAACTTTTTGCCAATTCGGATTCTTCCGAAGAACTACAAATTTCAAGGTCAAGATGGAAAAATAAAAAAAAAACAATAAAAACCAAGAAGACGATGTTTTACGAATAATTGACGTGACAGCACATTGTCGGTGGTCTTCAGGAGTGGCCACTTCAGTTTTCTTTGAAATCTTACAATTCGCAAAAGAGAGTTTACCGCTTATGTGGTCAAGATTCGTTCAAAACAACTGGTCATTGTATTTATGGACCACCACAAAAGCCTTTGTTCCGGTTTTCAATTTGGAGCATAATATTTGTACTTCTCCGGGGAAGAAGGGGTTGTGGGCTTTTAAGAGTGAAAGCTATGAACCTGCAGATTTGATGGGGGCGGGGGGGGAGGGGGGGGGGTGCAGCAAGAGCTTTCCAGCGACTATACGTCCCGGTGTTTAGTTATTTCAAGGGATTGACGTTGATTGAAGCATCTCCTTAGCAAGATTTGGCGTTGGAGAGTTAGTATTGACAATGGCGAGGGCGCCAATGCCAAAATGCAGCTGCAGACATAAAATTTTATACAGGTGAGTTCAATACCAATTTAATATACATTTCTGTCCGGATAAAAATATATCTTTATATTTAATTTCAAAAAAGTGAAAACAGTAATATTAAACACTGAATTTAGGTGAATTGGAAATCTAAAAAATAAACACTGATAAACCAGACATTTTTAGTGAAAACTGAACTCCAAAAAAAACACCCTCCGAATTTAATGAAACATGAACTCCGAAAACATGGAATCCTACGTTTAACATGCCAGTCGAGACAGCGTATCTGGAGCATTTCTTTTCGGCGTAAGGTTAACCACCACTAATTTTCCACCCTCCAACTTTTTTGTAATCCGTCAGGAACAAGCAGTACTATAATGCCCCCTATTAAAACATCTGACGTCAGCTTTTCAGTGCAGTGATGTGATTGGCTTAAGCCATTTCGGAGCACCTTTTGGAGCAGCCAAAACAGTGTTTTGAGGCAGCAAAAGTGGCCTTTGGAGCAGCCAGAGCAGTGTTTTGGAGCAGCAAAAGTGGCTTTTGGGGCAGTCAAAACAGTGTCTCGGAGCAGCAAAAGTGGCTTTTGGAGCTAATATTCTTAGAAAAATAAAAATATTTCTTTCAAGTGCTGGACAAACGAAGGGCACTTTGTGCTGTGTTATGACGGAACTCGCTGTCTGTGTTTTTACTGCCGAGGCATCCCACAAATGTACAGTGTTGTAAGCGTTGTCGAGAAATTCCGAAAAGAACGCTCGCCACCGTTTTACTGGTTCCCGGTTCCCGACGTGCCAGATTTTCGTCCAAGTAAGCGAACGTAAAAAAATGGATTGCAAGCGTCCCGGCTGGTGCTCTGTCGTGCAGTCATGTTCACATGCACGTTAGGGCAACTTCAGCAGGCTTGCAGTGGCACGTGCTTTGTCGCGCGAGCGGAGACAACGGCTGTTCAATCGAAACCGAAACAATGCCACTCCGCTCCGTCGCCAACTGGATCCCAAAATAGTATGCAAAATGCAACTGTCCAGCATTCGACAAAAAAACGGTCCAGCGGCGCGTGCTTGCCAGGCCGGCAGACGAGGTACAAGCTAAATACATAAAAAAACAGAACCTGAGCGCATCGATGCATGACACCGCGAGCCAGGGTCAAACATTTCTTGGAGCGCTCTTAGCAACGACTGAACTCGAGACAAACAAGTGCGCTGTGCGGGTTCAGCGTACAGACATTGCCTTCTTTGCTTTAGCTCACTTTTTATCACCAACTTTCTTTCGCGGCAGATTTTTCACGTAGCGGGGTCCCTCTCGAAAGAAAGCCCGCCGAGAGAAACCTAGGTAATCAATATTTCGACAAGCAGTCTTTGAGTTAAAGAGAGATTTTTGTAGTATAGTATAATTTAAACAAGAACAGGAATGTCGATGAACAAGATTAGAAAGTGCCATATCTGCAGCGACGTGGGGACGGCAACACCCGACGTCGCACGACCACGGTGACAGTGGTCGCGCGAGCATTTCAGCTCACAAAGTAACTCTCGCCGCCCAAAAACGTGGTTTTGTTTCACAGCATGACGGCATGGCTGGCGCCTGGCACACTAGCGACGGAGCGTCCGCACACGCCCGCGTCTAGAGCTGAAAGAATTTTAAAAATACGTGGGACGAGATTCCCAAGACGACGAGGGCAACGAGGGCGCGAAACGCGAGACGGCGGAAAAAACCACGCAAGACCGGATGGACAATTAATGCTGGGTACTTTGTGTTGGGTAAGGTCATAGAGCGACCTTAGTGTCGGGCGGCCGCTTGCGCCACCTATAGCTCACGCATCCTCAGTTACGGTTCTCAGTTTAGTTTCGGTTTTAAAAGGCGACCGAAATTGGACCTTTGGCGCAGGCTGGGCACAGATTAGCCATATTTTGGCAAAATGTAGCAGGGTGTAGCAGGGTTAGCCCCTTGGCGCAGTCTTTCGCAATTGGCGCAGCAATCACATCACTGTCAGTGTATTGAGTAGAGCCTCTCAGTCTCTCAAACCAAATTTGAAAATTCGATAACTTTGCAAAAAAAAGTTATTGTAACTTTTAATTTTGGGTTACTACTTCAACTGAGTTTATCGACGAGCTGAACCAATTTTGAGGCAAATTGTTCACTTCCGAAATTTCGCCGATGTTTTTAGTCTTCAGTTTGGCTGTAAATTGGCAGACCGCATCAAGAACCCTTTCTCGACTGATAGTCAAAATATTTTATAGAAACAAATGTTTCCATGAAGTTCATGAATTTTCAAATTACGGCACCCGCGAAAGTTTCAGGAGGCGACTCTCTACTGGCAACAATGAAAAATCCCTACTTTTTTCTATCCGTGTACGTCAGCGGCGGAAAGCCGGACAAGCGACTCGGGAAGCCGCGAAGTGGTTTTCCGATTCGCCAGCAATCCAAATCATTCTTTCTCAGCTTCAAGGTTGAAAGTTCTCCTGTAATGGGTAGCAATCTGTGCTCCGCGGTAGATTGCACCAACAGTGCCGGAAAAAGCATCTTCTTTTACCCTTGTTTTCCTGGAGAGAGGGGGAAGGGGGGGAGGATAGCACTCTTCGGCAGCAGTGGAGGCGAGCGACGTCAGGGTGCTTTTGCGCGAGCTGTGTGCCCACAGAACTAGTTTGATATAAAACATTCTCGCATATGCTCGGAATACTTTACAGTACTCTGCTGAAAGTTGAGTATCCTGCAGCTGAAACAGCTTCAAGGCAAACACCGACTCAAGCCGTCTCTGTACCATTACGACCTTCGTCAAAAGAGTACCGCTAATCATATCGAGAAAAACAGTGCACATTCCAAAACTAGTAGACATTTGGCGCCGTCACATTTGTTGTTCACAGTTGCTTCAGTTATTTTTTTATAAACACTTTAGTAGGGTGGTCTAATCATCACCTTCGGACAGCAGAAGCCGCCGCATCCTGCTCGGGCTACTCTCGGCATTCCAATCACACGGCCGATCTGTTCAAAACAAGAAGTGAATCGTCTATACGAAGTTCAAGTCTGAGTTTAGACATGACATTTGACACACTGCTATTTGTGTCTGGTTGCAGTTTTAGGGAGAACGTCTTGGGCTTCGATAATATAAGATAGAGCCGTTGCCCAGTATGTTTGTCAGACGGTTGGCGTGCGATTTTTTCTCGCACAAGATGTAGTGAAAACGTCTTTATGTCAAGAGTCGGTGAGAGTGCAGGCGAGCTGGTGGTAGCTAATCATGTTGTATTACACCTGAGACTGCGGTGGATGAAAACGGAAGAACTTTCAGTAGAAGGAACAGACACAAAGAACGTCTCCGTGTCTGTTCCTTTATGTCATTTTTTTTTTTTGCAGAAAAACGTTAGACAGGGTTGGCCGTGTTTTAAAGCTATGAAAATATGAGTATCGTTTAGCGGAGACGTGTAAATTTACTGCTGATATAGGCTATGCAAAACCAAAACTTTTATTTTAAAACTTTTTATATAGAATTATCCCCTTTATCCATGCGCACACGGGGACGGATGTTTGATCACATTGCATTATAATCTAACAGTAAACAAAAACTGGGGTGCCAATTTTACTTCGGCTAACGTTTTGCTGTCCCATTTTGAATTTTCAATTGTATGATGCCATTTTGTACTTTACGCATTATTGCATTTCCACACAATTATTATTTTTTTGCATATAGATAGTGTATTTGTGTATTTTATGTGCCTGTAATTGCATCTTATTGATGTTTTGCTTGGTGGTTGCGGAGTTATTTTAATTTTCCTTTTAACACAACCTTCATGAACAGTAACCTGTCACGCGCACGTAGACGAATACGGTTTATTCCATTCTATTCACCATTTTAATGCTTACGAAAATCACAGTCCACATGTGTTAGCTCACAGCCCAGCACGCACATATTCGCCACTTCGGAAGGCGAGCACGTTTTGCTAAATTGCCCAAGCACCAATGACCATAGTTATGCTCCAAGAATACTTAACACGTGCTGGCGTCAGCAACTTTACTAAAGAAAACCTAAAACAAAGGCACGTTCATTCGGGAAAGACGAGCGTGTGCGGCACCTGTACCCACATTCCGAGCATTCTCCTTAGTTCTTTGGTAATTTCTCAGAAAATGTAATGCGTGACCCTTCGACCTATCTTTGCCAGCGGAATTGCTTGCTTATGATAGAAGAACGGATTTACACCGGCGTGTTTGTGAAACTAGCCAATCGCGGCATGAGCGTACCGAGTTGCAAAACACGGTTTTGCTCAAAAACACAATTGCTTTTGTTACTTTCTCATAGTTTGGCACGTACGTCAGAGTCATACATTGCGCAAATATAGCTTATTGTCAGCTTCAGACAGCGTGAACGTTCGTTTTTGCTCGCTATCAGACGCGAGAAAGGCGGGCGCGAGAGTACCTAATTGCCGGCCGAGCGCCTTGCTTCCCGCCAGTGACGTCACGTTTGGATGCCGAGGAAAACTGGAGAAAAACCAGAGAGAACGAAGGTGTGGTTTAGGTAGCAAACGAAATATCACTTTCTTAATTAACTAGGGTAACGCTGAGATAAGGAGATGGCATTCATAGGATGCCTTTGGATTAGGTAGCTCAAAAATCGCCGGAGAGCAGATTCGTCGCACAGGTTGTAGCCTGGAGTTGAACCGAGTGGTATGTACTCCTAAATCAATTGATTGCATTACCCATATCAAGTCGTTTCCTTGCTTTTATGAGAAAGGATAAACAGGATATCAATCCACTTGGGTCGCTACTCAGCTGAAAAATGCGTTTTTCTCCTTTACTGCATTGGAAACAATGAGCCGTAAAGCGTTTAATATCTGAACGACGTTTTTACGCAAAAACCTTGAGATCCACGAAAAAACATCTTTGCTACGGGAAATCTCCCAGCTATGACGCGTGTGGCGTTCGAAATGTGTGTGTGACGGCACTTTTTAGTTGTTCTTCATGATTGTACGTCTCATACTACGGCCTCAACGAGTTGTGCAGTTTTTAGTAAATAAATAAATATATCGCAAATCATTGACCGATGGAGTCGAATACTCTTTAGATTTATTAAAACGCCCCCTTTACCCTATTCCAAAATTTTCTTTTCACTCGCATTTTCGTTAACTTTTTACAACAGACTCTACAGAGCCCCAGCAAGCATCGTTGGACGTCGCCATGTTTTCACCATTGCTTCCAGGGCGAAGCGTGGGCCCAGTGTACGCCGAACGCTAGGGCGGTGTCCAGTACGTGCTCAGGATCAAGACCCCGAAAATATTACAACCTCGAACAATGAGCAACGTGAAAATATAAAATGCTCCTAGTGGCTAAAGTAAATTTTGGGGAGCAACTGCCAACAGAGCGCAGCATTTTCTCCGCCGTGTTTCCTTTGTCGGCGTTGATCTTAAGTTGGCGCTTGCTATCGTTACCATAGCTTCTCGTTTTCATGGCTTGATTCGCACTACGGTGCCGCCTCGTTGACTGTCCTGTCCACCCATGCACGTGCCTGAAGTGGCACCTCACAATCCTGGCCATTGGTGACGCCTCACCTCGCGATCCTGGCCATTGCTCGAGGAAATACTGGCGAAAAAGGCGAGCGAACACAGGGGTTGCTGTTGTCGCGGCGTCCCAATTCGCGCCTGCTTTGGTTTCCGTCGACTGTTTCAGAGCCCTATATAGGGGAGAGTTTGGCCTGCTGGCGGGGTCTCGTTGACAGCTCGTCAACTACGTCACTGACTGGGTCCGGACATTTCATCGAACGCCGTTTCATCGAACACCGTTTCATCGAAGCCGTTTTATTGAACGTAGTTTTATCGACCGCCATTTCATCGAACGACATTTCCTCGAAGCCGTTTCATCGAACGCCATCTACTTAAGCAGTAGGAATTCTACATCTAGAAAATATTTTGTTTTTTGCTTTTTAGAGCCGGGAGGATAGCAGTGTTTTAATATTTAATATAATTTATAATTATACATATATAAAAAGAAGAAATCTTTTTTCGCACCTTTGTTTTTGTTTATTTGTAAATGGTGATAATAATAATTGAGGTTGTGTGGATATTTATACATCGAGTCGTTGGCCAGCCATTTTAAAGTTGCGACGAGTCACTCGCTGTAATGAGCAATTTAGCCAGTGCAGTACAACTGCTAGCCTGGG
>JABSTQ010004272.1:0-2500 GCA_013358835.2 Ixodes persulcatus
ATCAATCGGGCCTCGGTCCTTTTGTGTGGCTCTGGATAACTTTGTGCTGATCGCACGGCCACGAGCCGGCGACGTTTCTTTCAAGTGTCTGCCTTATCAACTGTCGAGGTGGAGGTTGCGCCTACCATGGTTGTTTACTGGTAACGGAGAATCAGGGTTCGATTCCGGAGAGCGAGCCTGAGAAACGGCTACCACATCCAAGGAGGGCAGCAGCGCGCAAAATTCCCACTCCCGGCACGGGGAGTAGTGACGAAAAATACAATACGGGACTCTTTTGAGGCCCCTTAATTGAAATGAGTACCTCTAAATCCTTTAACGAGGATCCATTGGAGGCAAGTCTGGTGCCAGCAGCCGCGGTATTTCCAGCTCCAATAGCTTAATAAAGTTGCTGCGGTTAAAAGCTCGTAGTTGGATCTCAGTTACAGGCGGGAAGTTGCGTGGACACCACGTTACGGCCCGTGCTGAACATCATGCCTGTCGTGGCTTGGTTCCCTTCATCAGGTGCCTTGCCTTGGCCGGCGCATTTACTTTGAAAAAATTAGAGTGCTCAACGCAGGCGATTCGCCTGAATAACATGCATGGAATAATAGAACAAGATCCTCTTTCTGTTCTGTTGGTTTTGGAAACCAGGATAATGATTAAGAGGACGACGGGGCATTCGTATTGCGGCGCTAGAGGTGAAATTCTTGGCCGTCGCAAGACGAACTACTGCGAAAGCATTTGCCAAGAATGTTTTCATTGATCAAGAACGAAAGTTAGAGGTTCGAAGGCGATCAGATACCGCCCTAGTTCTAACCATAAACGATGCCAACCAGCGATCTGCCTGAGTTCTCAAATGACTCGGCTGGCAGCTTCCGGGAAACCAAAGTATTGGGTTCCGGGGGAAGTATGGTTGCAAAGCTGAAACTTAAAGGAATTGACGGAAGGGCACCACCAGGAGTGGAGCCTGCGGCTTAATTTGACTCAACACGGGAAAACTTACCCGGCCCGGACACTGGAGGATTGACAGATTGAGAGCTCTTTCTTGATTCGGTGGATGGTGGTGCATGGCCGTTCTTAGTTGGTGGAGCGATTTGTCTGGTTAATTCCGATAACGAACGAGACTCTAGCCTATTAAATAGGTGCGTGGTTCTCTGCACCTTGCAACCTTCTTAGAGGGACCAAGCGGCTCCTAGCCGCACGAAACAGAGCAATAACAGGTCTGTGATGCCATTAGATGTCCGGGGCCGCACGCGCGCTACACTGAAGGAAGCAGCGTGTTTTTATCCCTGTCTGTAAAGACTGGGTAACCCGTGGAACCTCCTTCGTGATTGGGATAGGGGCTTGCAATTGTTCCCCTTGAACGAGAATTCCCAGTAAGCGCGAGTCATAAGCTCGCGTTGATTACGTCCCTGCCCTTTGTACACACCGCCCGTCGCTACTACCGATTGAATGATTTAGTGAGGGTCTTCGGACCGATACCCAGAGCGGCCTTCGGTTGCGCCGGTGTGTTGGAAAGATGACCAAACTTGATAATTTAGAGGAAGTAAAAGTCGTAACAAGGGTTTCCGTAGGGGAACCTGCGGAGGATCATTACCGGACTTTTGCATCGCTCTTGCATTCTTTTCCTCTTGTACGGGGAATGGACTACTCGATGTTCAATTATCTGGCGCCGACCCGGCCAAGCTTGGACGCCGTCGGGACGGCAACAAAAACCAAAAAAAAAAAAACAACTGTGGTTCGGATGTGCCCTTTTCTTTGGGTGGGCCTCCGTTCCTTTCAATGATGCGCCCAGCGGGAGCCCTCTGCTGCCTCGATTTAGAGGAGATTCAAGTGCACCGGGACAATCCGTGGGTTACAAAAGGCGCATCGCCCTACTTTCTCTTCTCGAGGATCGCCCTCGTTTTAATTAACGAGAGTGTTTTGAGACGAGGCTTTTCTCTGCGCTTTCGAGATGGCACGGGATGTGCCGGGCGCAGAAAAAAAAAAAGTGTTTTGTCGTACTGATTGAAAAACCAAAAACTTACACGACTCTAAGCGGTGGATCACTCGGTTCTCGGGTCGATGAAGAACGCAGCCAGCTGCGAGACTTGGTGTGAATTGCAGGACACACTGAGCACTTACTCTTTGAACGCACATTGCGGCCTCGGGCGTTCCCGTGGCTTCGTCTGTGTGAGGGTCGGATCATATATCAAGAGAGGAGAATTTGTTTTCTACCTCGTTTTGACTGTGTCGGATCGTGGGCAGCACGCATTTTTATGCTTTCTTGCGTTGCGTCTTCTCTTGTTTTCGGAGCAAGTACAGAGGGAGCAAATGCACGAGTCGTGCGATGCACGCGTGCGCTGACGAGGAGTCCTCCTCCTACCTGGTTTATCGAACACTGCATGGAAAACGGAAACTCGATGGAGACTGGTTTGTGGAAGTCCCGAAATCTTTCGCACGTTGAACGGCGCTTCGTGACGTCGGTGCGTTGGAATGCGGAGATTGAAACGGTTTCTTTCGATCGATTCTGTTTTCTTTT
>JABSTQ010004272.1:5000-25844 GCA_013358835.2 Ixodes persulcatus
CCGAGATAGGGATGGTGGCTCCGTAGAGCAGTGCGGCTCTTGCGCTGTCCGGTGCGCTCGCGTCGGCCCTTGAAAATCCGAGTGAGGGAGTGTGATTTTCGTGCCGGACCGTACCCACATCCGCAGCAGGTCTCCAAGGTGAACAGCCTCTAGTCGATGGACCAATGTAGGTAAGGGAAGTCGGCAAAACGGATCCGTAACCTTGGGATAAGGATAGGCTCTGAGGACTGAGCCGGTCGGGCTGGGGACCTGAAGCAGGAACGGCACTGCACCGGGACTGGGCGGGGCTCGCCGTTCACGCGGCGCGGCCAAGCCCGGACCAGCGTCGGGACCTTCCTGTGGAAAGCCTCAGCCGCGCGGCGTCTGAGGGCTTCGTGCCCAAAGTGCTATGCTTCGGCCGGCAAAAAACAGTCAACTCAGAACTGGCACGGACCGGGGGAATCCGACTGTCTAATTAAAACAAAGCATTGCGATGGCCGCTGGTCGGTGTTGACGCAATGTGATTTCTGCCCAGTGCTCTGAATGTCAACGTGAAGAGATTCATCAAAGCGCGGGTAAACGGCGGGAGTAACTATGACTCTCTTGTCTCCTATGGCATGCACGCCTTGGATTCGGGGTGAGAGCAGATAGTTGCTTGCTAAGCGCAAAGGCTAACTCCCACCTGCTCGTGGTGCCTGCCGCAAGGCGGGTGGTCCTAAAGGGGGTGCAACCCTTGTGGAGATCTGGCTGCCCTCCCCCGCGCCGACCCTCCGGGCCCCAATTTCCGGCAGAAGCTTAGCGCGCCAAACCTCCGAGATGCGTCCTGCCTCGGGGGAGCGCCGATGGCCTCGCGTACCTCAAGGTCCGGCTGAACCACTCCCCTAAGCCAACTGACGTCACGCGACTGGCTTCCCAAGACAAAGGGGCGAAGGCTTGAAAAGGGGAAGCCGGACAAAGAAAGGCTCTCTCTCTTGCACGGCAGCTTGGACGGCGGACAGCGTGCAGCGGCGACAGGAGACGGGGACGCTGGTGCGGGAATCGACGGGAGACGGACGATGAAGACGCGGGGAAAGTGCGGGCGAGACGTCGAGCTGTGGACTCGACTAACGGACCAGACGGCGGCCCTGGACGACGACGTCCCCATGACGCGGTGTGGACGACCACCGCTGGGACTTGGAAAAGCTGCGGCGGCAGCGGACTCTTTCCCCCGGCCTTGCTGATGACCGTTCCCCGATCCCGAAACCCCCCACCGGCAATGAGTGAGTCAATAAACCCTTTTGCCGAGAGCGATGTATTGCTGTGTCATATTCGTCCGGGAACAGGGTCTGAGGGAATCGGAGTTAGATGCCCGCATAAACTGGCGCCGCAACGTGGGGCCTGATTTTCGATCAGGCAGGCATTCCGATTCCTAACCTGTTTCCGGTTGAATTTGGACACTGTTTCGCGCTCTTTTTGGGGGTCATCTTCGTCGCAGGAACGCCGCACGAAGTTTCGTTGCGGGCGCGCCGCACGAATGTCCTGACAATTTCGCCTGCCCGACGAGGAGGCGCGGACCTTGACCGTTGTCGTTAGGGGTTAACCCTTTTTCCCAGCCTGTCAGGAATTTGCGTATCCCCCGTTACGAGAAGCGCCTTGACTTTTCGCTGTTCAGCGCGCCGTTGGATGCTAGCAGGTTGATCCTGCTGTGCAAGAGCGCTGTGTGCGTCGAAATTACCGCACCCCTCGAGGCCTGTAGCGTCGGGCGTCCCCCCACCTACGCCTCCGGCCGTCCACGTCTGCTGGGAAAGATGCCAACTCACGGTTTGGGGGATGTGACGCGCCTAACCGCCTTTGCTCGCGTATCGATGTAATGTTTTGGAACGCTTGTTACCGATCGGACGCGTTAGAGAGGCATCGCTCTGGGTGGAGGACGCTCCCGTGGCGGATGGCGGTTGCACGGAATGTGTTTGGAAATTATCCCCGCATTGCATTTTGTCCGGGAGGAGACTAGCGTCTCGGTTTTTACTGCATGCTAGCTCCCAGTTGGCCTTGCGTGAGCTGTCAGCGCGGTTTTGAGCCTTGTTAATTGACAGCGTTTTAAGGTACGGTATGCGCTCTTTTGGTTCCAACCAAGATCGCTTTGAACGAGTACCTAGTGGCCAGAGGCTACATTTAGGGGCTAAGCCCACTAAATCGTGCGGGATACGCGATGTCTGGTGCGCAGAGATCGGAATCCAGAAAACCACAGAGTTTCCGTTTTCACTTTTCAGTGGCTGTGCGTGTGTAATGCTCCGTGGAGGCCAGTTTGACGCGATGGGCATGACCCGTGCGTATCTGGTTGTAGAGTCGTGAGGTTGATTCCGTTTAATTGTGCGCACAGTTGGTTCCGGATCCTCACACCGCCATATCGATGGTTGAGCCTCGCGGCGGGAGTTACTCTTTCATTTCGTTTCCTCCGTCTCCGGAGGAGCGGCGGTCAGCGCGCGCTTTGCGCTGCCGCCGGAAACAGTACGGTTCTCAGCCGTGTTTGGGTTCGCGTTGGGACGCGAGGGCGTAGAGAGCGTAATTGGTCGTGCAGAGACCCGGATTAGAGTAAAATTATAGATTTATGGGAGAAAAGACAGCTAGGTGGGTAAAGAGCTGTGCTCGTGCAGTGAAGAGGGGGAGTGGCGGTCTTGCGAGGATGTGACGAGTTGTTCATAGTTTTATCCTGTACAGATGCGCGGTTGGCCCGGGAAAACGCACGGTTCACGTCGGCGGGTACGTGCCCGGGAAGCCTAGAAATTATGGCAGCGGCATGGCCGTCGGCGGCCTATAACTGTTGTGCGTTGGGTCAGCCCGTCGCTGTACAAACTGCAGCCTTTGCATGAATGGGTAGCGGGTGTTGGAATCCAGCGGTAAATGCGGTAGACACTTCGACGCTGCGGAAACTGTTCATGCAGAGCAAATATAGTTTATTAGCTCGTCCATTTCCAAGACCGGCCGGTTAGATTATTTGGCATTTCAGTGTCGCGCTTGTTGCGCGGAAGATGAAAGGTGCGCGTGTGGCATATTTACATTGTTCGAACCTTACCTGTCCTCACAGTCGCAAGAAGACTTTTCAGTCATGTGGCGTGTTGACTCGGTTGGGGGCGAGCTTTGTGTGTAACCTACTGCGTTTGTATGTGGACACGTTGCTCGGGTCGAGAACGTCGAAGAGTCGCGAGACGCGTTGACGGCGTACTTTTATTGCTCAATCCCGGCCAGCCTTGACATCAGCTGGAAGACTTTTTAGTTATGCGGTGTCGGGGTTTGGCTGGGGGAGAACTCTAACGTGCGTCGATGCGCTTGTCGCGATTGTCGAGCCCGTGCGGGGTTCGGTGCGGACCGCCGTTACGCGCTCGTTTCTCGTGTTGGGAGGTCACCTCCGAGCAGTGAAGCGGTAACATCTGGTTGCATGCCCAGACGTTACGGACATAGCCGTGTAAATATGCTGTCCGGTTAGATCTGCTGTCCGCACGATCTAGATACTGTTCCCTTTGTACTGGCATTTGTGGCCGGTATCACGGAACACCAGCCTTTCAGTAAGGTGATTCTCCCTTCTGATGAAGGCGTGCTGCGTAGCTTGGCTGTAGTGTGTTTGTAGCTCGGGTGTCGCGAACGCCGAGTGCATGAGTGCCCGTCTTGAGTAATTGCTACTGTTGGCAGCGTGTTTTTTTTCGTAGTTATATTGAGTCGCACCTCGCGGACGGGACTGGATTTGTGGCCGTTTCTGTCTTACGGGAGGTTATTGTTCATTTTTGAGGTTTTGTGCGTTCCTCGCGAGTGTGTTGGAAATCAATACTGTTATCGCAGGTGTGCGGTTCTGGGGTTCGGTCAGATTGTTTTCTGTTTTAAAAGAATGCGGTTGAGTTTTATAGGAGCAAACGTTGTATAGTGGGCATATGTACGAATTGAGTATACAGTGAGTGCTTATGCTTTTTAGTTGAGGAATACGTTTTCCTCTTAGGTACCTCTTGAACGCGTAGCGTGACGTTCTTAATGATTGCCTGCCTGTTGGTATTGAAATGAAGAGTTTTGTTTTTATTTCGTGGCATGTCCAACGATCGAAATATTTTGGTTCCGACGCGCCGTTTGATATAGCGTGTCGGTATTCGTTTTTGCGCGATTCGCTGTCTGGAATATTTGGCACGGAAGCGAACTTCAAGAACCGGCGTGTGGTGTGTGTCTGAGTGCCCGTGCGTGTTGTGAGCTGTGTTGTTCCGGACTGGCTCCGGGGCCGTGCTCCGTCGGTCGCGAGCTGCCCAGGAAATGAACGTCCACCACTGGCCTGCCTGGTCTGATGCCACCACCACTATCATCGAGGGTGCTCGTCATCATCGGTGACCCTCAGCTGAGCAAGCTCCCTGCCTGAGGTCCTGGGGACCACGCAACCTCAAGCCCCCCGGAGTCTCAGCCTTGAGGGGAGGGAGGTGTGGAGGTCTGGCTGCCCTCCCCCGCGCCGACCCTCCGGGCCCCAATTTCCGGCAGAAGCTTAGCGCGCCAAACCTCCGAGATGCGTCCTGCCTCGGGGGAGCGCCGATGGCCTCGCGTACTCAAGGTCCGGCTGAACCACTCCCCTAAGCCAACTGACGTCACGCGACTGGCTTCCCAAGACAAAGGGGCGAAGGCTTGAAAAGGGGAAGCCGGACAAAGAAAGGCTCTCTCTCTTGCACGGCAGCTTGGACGGCGGACAGCGTGCAGCGGCGACAGGAGACGGGGACGCTGGTGCGGGAATCGACGGGAGACGGACGATGAAGACGCGGGGAAAGTGCGGGCGAGACGTCGAGCTGTGGACTCGACTAACGGACCAGACGGCGGCCCTGGACGACGACGTCCCCATGACGCGGTGTGGACGACCACCGCTGGGACTTGGAAAAGCTGCGGCGGCAGCGGACTCTTTCCCCCGGCCTTGCTGATGACCGTTCCCCGATCCCGAAACCCCCCACCGGCAATGAGTGAGTCAATAAACCCTTTTGCCGAGAGCGAAGTATTGCTGTGTCATATTCGTCCGGGAACAGGGTCTGAGGGAATCGGAGTTAGATGCCCGCACCCTGGATCGCTCGTCTACAACGGGAGCTCTAGCGTCTCTGGGTGTTCGGGTTGCCAGCCCGTTCGCCTGTATCACTTGGCCCGAATAACAAAGAGAAAATGCAAAGCACCAGCTCCAGGGCTGGTGCTCCAAGTCCTACCCGTGCGGGTGCCTCGGACGTAGCCGCAAGCGGCGCCGACGACGACGCGGCCACGCAGCCATGGTATGGCTGCACTAACTGTGAAGCTAGCTTCAGCACCCTGCGTGGACTTCGAATCCACGCAGGGCAGAAGAAGCATGGAACCCAGGACGGTTCACTCCGTCTGCCCCCCAAGGAAAAAAGGAGACCCCGCCGTGCCCTTCCGGTCACTGCCGATGCCCACCGGCCACCATCTGCCGGTCCTTCCCGGCCCCTGCCGGACCCACTGGCCCCCGCTGGTGACTGTTTGTCGCCAACCCCTGGTTCCAGCCGGCCACCATCTGCCGGTTCCAGCCGGCCACCATCTGCCGGTTCCAGCCGGCCATCAACTGCCGGTTCCAGCCGGCCACCACCTGCCGATTCCAGCCAGGCACCTTCCCTGGCCCCACCGGCCCCCGCTGGCAGCTACCTGCCACCACCTGCCGGCCCCAGCCGGCCCTTACCGGCCCTTCCGGTCCCGTCCGTTGATGGCCTGCCGCCATCCGGACGCCCCAGTCATCCAGTCCCTGCCGGATCCCCTGCTGGATCCTGTTGGGGGCTGCCGGACCCTTTCGGAGTCCTCCGGCCGTCATCTGTTGGAGCTCCCGCCGGCGCCTGCCGACCAGTATCTGCGTCAGCTGCTGACACTCCCGTTGACGCTGCTGCCACGACCAGCCGGCCGCCATCTGCCAAAACCCAAGGAAACCAATCCCACTTCACGTGCCCGGAGTGCTCTAGGGCCTTTACAACACCGATCGGGCTCTCCCAGCACCTCAGGCAGGCCCACCCAGTGGCCTACAACGCAACCATTAACACGACCAGGACCAAGGCGCGCTGGGACCCCGAGGAGACGTACCTCATGGCCAGCCTGGAGGCGGGGATTCCCAGTGACTGTGCGAACATGAATCAGGCACTGTTCTCCGTCTTGCCGGGGGGCTCCCAGCGCACATACGACGCGGTGAAGTCCCACCGTCGCACAGCAGCCTACAGGGAGCTTGTTGCCCGGCTTCGAGCGACCGCCTCCAGCGCCGACAGCACGGCACCGGGGGCTGGGGCGGGAACCAGAGGACGTCGTGCGGCTCTTGAGAGCCCGGGGAGTCCCCCTGAACGGGGCCTGAGAGGTCCTCCGCCCCCATTGGAGCCCTCAACGGAACGTAACAAGGCTGCCTTGCGATCCCAGATCGCACGGGCTCCACCTGCGGAGTTCGAGGGGCCTTGGCTGTGGGACATTGCCAGGCAGGCGACAATGGGGGTCAACGTGGTCCTTCTCCTGGACAGATACCTTAAACAGGTTTTCACCGTCGCCCTGCCCCGCGTGAGGAGGAGGAAGGCGTCACCCTGCCGCCGGAACGAAAGCAGGCGGAAGCGAAAGAGGCGGGAATACGCCGAGACCCAAGACAGGTTCTCCAGGAGGCAGTCCGACTGCGCCAGGGAGGTGCTGGACGGTCCTGCATCATCCACCATTCAGGATCCAGTCGGGTTCCTGGCCACCTGGAGGGACATTATGACCGGCCCCTGTCCTGCGGCCCCATCGGAGGCCCTCCCGGAACGCCAAGCAGAGATAGACCTCCTCTTCCCGGCTTCAGCGAGGGAAATCAGCGAGGCGATGATCCCGGCCGGATCAGCTGCTGGTCCGGATGGCTTCACGGCCCGCCTGTTGAAGTCAGTGCCCCCGCCCCTGCTGAGGGTCCTGGTGAATCTGCTGCTGCTGACGAGACAGGTGCCGGTGGCCCTGCGGGAGGCCAGAACCACGTTCATCCCAAAGACTGCGGATGCCACGGAGCCCTCCCAGTTCCGGCCCATCACGGTGGCCTCGGTGCTGCAGCGCCTGGTCCACCGGATCCTGGCTAAGCGAGCGGTGGCGGCGGTGCCGCTAAACTTTAGGCAGCGGGCCTTCCAGCCCGTGGACGGCTGCGCCGAGAACATATGGCTCCTGTCGGCAGCCATCAGTGAGGCAAAGCGCAGCCTCCGACCCCTTCACATGGCAAGCATCGACCTGACCAAGGCCTTCGACCGCGTGTCCGTGGAGGCCATCCTAAGGGGTGCAAGGCGGGCTGGGTTCTCCAGCGACTTCGTGAGGTACCTCAAGGACCTGTACACCAACTCCAGGACCATCCTCCAGTTCCAGGGAGAGGCACTTGGTGTGCAGCCTACGACGGGTGTGAGGCAAGGAGACCCCCTCTCCCCTGTCCTGTTCAACCTCGTACTGGACGAGTACCTCACGACCGTCGACCCAAACATTGGGTTTGTCGCTGGAGACCTACGCCTCGATGCCATGGCCTTCGCGGACGACCTGGTCGTCTTCGCATCGACACCGCAGCGGCTGCAGTCACGCCTCAACGAAGTCCAGGACTTTTTCGCGCCCCGTGGCCTGCAGGTGAACATCAAGAAGAGCTTCACGCTCTCCATGCAGCCATCGGGGCGTGAGAAGAAGCTCAAGATATCTACGGATAACATCTTCACCGTGGCGGGTACCCCCCTCCCGGCGTCAGAGGTCACCACACTGTGGCGCTACCTGGGGGTCACCTTCTCGCCACAAGGAACCAAAAACACGGGGCTCCGGGCCCAGCTGCAGGAGCTGCTGACACGAGTAAGCAAGGCCCCCCTTCGGCCCCAGCAGAGGCTGGTGATACTACGGTTTCACCTCCTGCCGCGCCTCTACCATCGGCTGGTTCTGGGGCCCTGGACCAATGACCTGCTGCGAAAGATGGATGTTTCCATCAGGGGCTCGGTGCGGCGCTGGTTGGACCTCCCTCACGACACTCCCCTGGGCTTCTTCCATGCCCCGGTTGCTGAGGGGGGCCTCGGGATCACGTCACTCCGAGCTTCCATACCTTCCATGCTGATCCAGCGCCTGGGGAACTTGTCCCTGAGCAGCCACCCAGACTGCGAGGCAGCGATCCAGACCCCGCTGCTCACAGGCCTGCTGAGGAGAGCCAACGCTGCAGCCAGTTATCAAGGCAGGCAACTCACAACCAAGATGGAAGTCCACCGAGTGTGGGCCATGCTACTGCACCGGAGCTGTGACGGGAAGGCGCTGAAGGAGTCGAGAAGGATCCCGGCAGCTCACCGGTGGCTGACAGATGGCACTCGCTTTCTGTCTGGTCGAGAGTTCATCAACCTCGTAAAACTCAAAATAAACGCGCTCCCCACCCTGGAGCGTACCAGCCGAGGCAGGGACCGTGACATCACCTGCCGCGCTGGGTGCCAGGCACCGGAATCTTTGTGGAGAAAATGCAGGCGTTCTCCCCAAAGTGCACGACTGAAACCAGAATACCGTTGCGCACGTAATCGTGCAAATGCGCTCCTCCGGGCCACCAAAAGGAGACACTTTCAAAACGAATTTTATCGTGCAAGATCAAATGCAGCAAAAACTTGGTCTCTACTCAACCAACTCCGTGGAAAGAAGCCTTCAAATTCAGTAGATGAGGAGCTTGAAAAATGCATTTGGCCCAATGCTCAGTTGTCGACAAATTTAACGCAACTTTTGCACAGTTTTCGGGCGTTCCGCAGAATGATGTTGCCTATTCAATTCACTCGAGGGATTCGAAGATGGCGTCCGCTTTCCTTCCTGAGTTATCGGAATACGATCTGAAAAGTCTGCTCTTTAGTTTTAAACCTAGAAAATCACCTGATTTTGATAATATCAGAGCAAATGATTTCATTCGCAATTTTGATGCAATTAAACATGTCCTTCTGCATATGTTAAATCATTTCATAGCACAAAGAAAAATCCCTAATAACTTGAAAAATGCATAAGTTAAGCCTCTTCATAAAGGAGGAGATCGTCGTAAGGTCGGAAATTATCGTCCCATCTCGATTGTCTTGTATAAACCAAATTTTAGAGAAGCATTTATTCCAAGTAATGAGTCAGTTTCTTGAAAAGTTTGAAATCATATCCGATAATCAATATGGTTTTGTCAACGGACGGGGTACACAGCCATTACCTGAAGATTTTGCGGATGAACTACATTACGCATTCCAAAAAAAAATGAGGTCGTATGTGCCCTTTTTGTGGATGTTTCAAAGGCATTCGATAGTGTTAACCACAGCATTCTATTCCAAAAGCTTTATCATATTGGCTTCCGAGGTCCATTTCTGGAGCTACTAAAAGATTATTTAACTGAACGATCTCAACAAGTTTACATAGGTCACAAAAGAAGTTCAAAGCTCGCCCTGAAATACGGAGTTCCTCAAGGATCCATCTTGTCTCCGTTACTTTTTAATGCCTTTGTCAATGATATCTCATATTAAATAGTTAGCTGCAAACTATATCAGTATGCTGATGACACTGTACTCTTGTCACGCTATATAGAATACGAAAAACCTGTTTTTCTTCTGCAACGTGAAACCACACATTTGACTGAGTGGTTTCAGCAAAATGACTTCAAAATTAACAACACAAAGACACGTCTAGTGTGTTTCCGGAATCCGTTAAAAGTTGTTATCCCGGATACGCCACTATTTTCACATTCATCAATCTGTTCCTCGTGTAAATGCACTCCAGTGGGTTATGTGGACCATGTGAAATATCTAGGTATTGAATTCGATAGTGACCTTTCATGAAATACGCACATGGGAACGGTATGTAAAAAGCTTAGACGTGTTTCCTGTCTACTTTATAATATGAGATCACTTGTTCCACAATATGTTAAAAAGATGGTCATTAATGCTTTGGCATACAGTGTTCTTCGCTATGGAATAACCATTTATGGTGGCTGTTCTACGTTATGGCAAAAGAAAATTGACAATATTTTGACGTGAATGTTTAGAAGTATTATATACGGCACTGATACCGAAACAGAACAAGAAAAAATTGATCATATGAATCTTCCATTATGTCAAGCTCTGTTTACTGAGACGGTTGTTTTAAGACATTTTTGGGATGACAGTTTTAAAGTTCCCCACATTGCACCTCGGGCACTCAGACATACCACTCGTTTTGAGGTGCCGAGAATGTCAACGAGGTATGGCAGAAGACAACGAATATTTTATGTACCGGACATTTTCAACAGTCTCCCTGAAAGAGTTGGACCTGGACTCGAAAAAAAAGTTGAAACAAGCCCTACGAGACCTATTTTAAATCAAGTATGCCTGCAGGAACCAGATTCATCTTCGGGACGTCTTAAACTGCGCTCTAAAGATTTTTTTTTTTTCTTAGGCCAGTGATGTGATCTTTATTACAACTCAAGTACTATGGCAACTTGACATGACCTGTGCTTCATTCTTTTAATATTTTGACGTGTGTGTGTGCGTTCTTCATGTAATGTGACTATCCACATACCAACAACTCTGGACACTAACTTTACCAATGCTTCAATGTTATTTTTTCTTAAAACTTGTGTGTGTGTGTGTGTTTTTTATGTGCTGATGCACTCTTCACAATATTGAAATTAATTGATTTACAACTTTCTACTGGTGGTTTAGCCACACAAGCCAATTCTGGCTTCGGCAGACCCGAATCATACTTCGTCGCATCCGAAAATAAACCATTATTATTATTATTACTATCATTATTATTATTATTATTAGCATCATCATCATCACCATTATTATTCTTATTATTATTATTATTATTATTATTATTATTATTATTGCCACCACCACTACCACCGGCGAGTAACGAACCAAGCAACATCGGAAACGGTGAGCCCGCATAGTAAGCTGGTCTCGCACGCTTCTTCGGGGGCCCAACAACCGCGTCGAGCTACGCCTAAGTGCCTCCTGACAGTGCTGCACTCGGGGCGCAGCCTGGTGTACTCGGCACCCACCAGTGCGGGAAAGAGCTTGGTGGCAGAGCTGCTGATGCTAAAGAGGGTGCTGGTGGCTCACACCAAGGCCTTGATGGTGCTGCCGTTCATTTCCCTGGCCAGGGAAAGAGGACACGGAACGAAGAAATCTCTCCTTGACTTTCTTCAACAACACTTTGGTTCCGATCTTCAATCTGTTGTCAACGACTTCAACAAGCTTTTCGCTAGTTCATCCGGCATCGCAAGAGATGATAACTTTATAGCTTTCAACTCGAGTTTTATTGATGGTATGTCTAAGTCTGCGTTTATTCCTCTTCTCACTATGGACACACTGCGCTCAATTTTGTTTTCTTTAAAATGCAATAAGTCAGCTGGTATTGATGGCATTCGTATTATTGACCTCCGCCGCAACATTAGTCATATTCAATACGTGCTTCTCACTATAGTTAATGAGATTCTTGATTCTGGTGTAATTCCCAATGACTTAAAGACCGCTCTTGTTAAACCAAATTTTAAAGGAGGAGCTCCGAAAAAAAAAAAAAGAATGTTATCGCCCAATTTCCATCTTGCCTTGCATTGGCGAAAGTTTAGAAAAGCATCTCTATATATTGTGATGTACGGCTTAATTGAAAAGTCAAACCTGCTGTCTCCAAACCAATATGGTTTTGTCACTGGGATGGGCACCCAACCTCTGCTTGAAAAATTTTCTGGCCTTTTACATCGGGCTTTTGAACAAAATTTATATTCATGTGCTATTTTTTTAGATGTTGCAAAGACCTTTGACACGGGTCGTCACAAAGTGCTCCTTTTTAAACTGCACAACTACGGCTTCTGTGGACCGTTTTTTTCCTTACTTAAAAATTTCTTTCTTGACTGTACTCAAGTTGTATCTATGGGAAACTTAAAAAGTGATCGGGTTATGTTAAAAGCTGGTGTGCCACAGGGATCGATTTTGTCACCTTTGTTATTTAATCTTTTTGTTAATGACATCTCAACCAAGCTTACTAGTTGCAAAATTTACCGGTATGCGGATGATACCTTACTTGTTTCTAGTCACGTCAATTACCACCAAGCTGTACGCGCGCTGCAACATGACGCCACGCGGGTAATGGATTGGTTCTTTGAAAATTTTATCACTGTTAACGCATCTAAGACCAGACTTGTTTGCTTCAGGAATCCGTTAAAGCAAGTGAATTTGGACGAATCTCTTGTTCTGCACAGATCCAACTACCAAGATTGTATGTGTGCCCCCCTAAAATACGTTGAGACCGTAAAGTACTGAGGCATATTTTTTTATTCAGATTTATCATGGACAACGCATTTATCGTATGTATCTGGAAAGCTTCGATCCGTCAGCTGCTTACTTCATTAAGATATTTATGCCATTTGCCGTAAGAAAATCAATTGCACATGCTCTTGCTTGTTGGCATACTCAGATATGGAATCACATTATTTGGTAACTGCGCAACAAGAACCGCGTCGAGCTACGCGCAAGTGCCTCCTGACAGTGCTGCACTCGGGGCGCAGCCTCGTGTACTCGGCACCCACCAGTGCGGGAAAGAGCTTGGTGGCAGAGCTGCTGATGCTAAAGAGGGTGCTGGAGGCTCACACCAAGGCCTTGATGGTGCTGCCCTTCATTTCCCTGGCGAGGGAGAAACCAGTCCACCGCCCCCAGCTGCGAGCTGAGATGGACGGGCGTGACCACGTAGACGAGGTGCAGCTCATTCTCGAGCACCAGGCAGCGGCGTGCCTGTTCCAGGTCCGCCATCACGCACAGGGCTTCGTCCGGGGACAGAGACGACGCCAGCACCGGTCTCATTTGACAAAAGCTTGCTGATCATTATTTTGTCGCAATGTGTTTTTCCCTTTAGAAAAGGTTATAATTTCGAGAGCGCGTGTCGTTTAGAGCGGATGGACTTCAACACTTTTGATCGACTAATTAAAGAATATGATTGGAATGAATTCCTATACTCGGTTAACAGCACAAACTTGTACTCAATGTTTGTAGACATCATTAGAAATTTCCGGGAGTTATCGATGACCGTTGTATATGTTAAAAAACGCAAACCCTCACTTTCCTGGCTCACCCCTGGTATTCTTGAAGCTATAAATCACAAAGAAAAACTGTGGAACAAGTTTCGGAGGTCCCCCAACAATGTCTCACTCGAACTAGAATGTAAGATGCAAAGAAATCGAGTCAATGCCCTCATTCGGTCAACTAAGCGAACCTATTTCGCTAAAAAAATATCGGACGCTCGCTCGGACTCCCGGAAAACTTGGACTGTCGTAAATGAGCTTCGTGTCTATCTGAAAAAGAACGTAACTGAGACATTACGGAAACATTTTGGGACTGATATAGCGACTACTACCAACGCGTTTAATAATTTCTTCGCGAACTCTACTACTGTGCCGATTGATAGCGCGGTGAATTCGACACCCGGAATTCCGTTTCACTCTGAGTCTGCTTTCCTTCCTTCTCTGTCAGAAGCTGAGTTGCGGTCCTACCTGTTTGGATTTAAGCGATTCAGGTCGGCGGGTGTAGACGGCCTTACAGTTAGAGACTTGTGTCGGAACCATGACTCTTTAAAAAGCGTGCTCCTCGTTCTTTTAAATAATATTATAGAAACTGGTAATGTGCCTGATGACTTAAAGCAAGCCATAGTTGTTCCTCTTTTCAAAGGTGGCGCACAAAACAAAGTGCCATCCTACAGGCCAATCATCAATACTATCTTGCATTTCACAGATATTAGAAAAACATATTTTTGTTGTTATGTCCGGTTTTCTCGACAAATACAATTTAATATCGCCAAGTCAATACGGGTTTGTTGCTGGTCGTAGTACAACTAATCTCCTTGAGAAATTCTCAGATATCGTGCACTCTTCCTTCGACCATAACATGTATGTGTGTGCCCCCTTCGTTGATGTAGCCAAAGCGTTTGACACAGTGAACCACAACATCATTTTAGACAAACTCTACAGAATCGGCTTTCGGGGACCATTTTATATACTGATCAAGAGTTTTCTTTCAAATCGTACACAGGTTGTTTCAGTAGACAATGTCCGCAGCTCTCAAGTTTTCCTTACTTCTGGAGTTCCCCAGGGCTCCATTCTGTCTCCTTTACTATTCAACCTCTACGTAAATGATATTTCTGCGGTAACGACAAATTCAACGATTTTTCAATATGCGGACTACACGTTTTTGTTTTCCTGGCACCTAGTCTACCAACGTGCTATGGAAATGCTTCAGGCATAATGTAGTAATGTGTATAAGAGAAAGTTACGTCACATCACATCACGCGAGTTCAGTGATTGGGTAGCAGTTGCCATTGTTGTAAAATCAATAAAAGGCGAGCGATCCGGCCGATCGCTCGAGGACACGCTCAGATCGCGACTCGAACGAACGCGTCTGTTGGCTTTCTACTGCGGGATCTGATGTCGACGGAGGAATCGCCGCTCCGAAATGACCGGCCGTTTCCCGGAACCCACACCGCAGCCCCGTGAGTCGGACCTCACGCATCCAGCGATGTCCCGGCCAACCTGCCTATAGGTCAACGGCACCTCATCACCTGGCAGACTAGTTGGCCAGCGCGGTCTTATAATACTACATTTATGGCGACGAGGATGGTCACATCGTGGCCATGTGACCCCACCAGACCTGCTCCGAGGTCTCAACGGGGGCGTCCTGGGACAGCTCATGCTCCACGCCCGCCGGCCCGACAGAGTAACATTCCACATCGAGACTCGCCTCCTGCGACAACGGGTCCGCAACAGGACAACTACTCATGTTGGTTTTGCGGCCGAAGGAATCACGCCACGGAAAACTGTCCTGCACTCAACTCGCAGTGCTTCCAGTGCGGTAAAATCGGCCATTTTGCCGTCGTTTGTCGAAGCCGCGCGCCGGCGCCTGCCGCGGATGGTGAACGGCGGCGACCTGCACTTCCAAGTCGTGGCCGTGGACAGACCTCCGAACGCCCGCGGAGGCCTGGTCCGACCACTGCGTTCAACTATAACGTCACCATCGACGGGGATGCTCCCGTCCTGTCTTTGGAGTCGCAGGACCACACCATGTACGACGCCTTCATTGTTGACGTAAAGGTAAACGGCTTGCCTCTCCAGTTACTGATCGATACTGGTTCGCAGGTTTCAATTCTGAACGAAAAGATTTTCGAGCAACTTAACAAGACTAGAAAGATCCGCTTACGCAAGCCTACGAGACGGCTTATGCATTATCTGCATCAACCGATTCCTGTGTTGGGATGTTTCACGGCTCAGGTCGTACTCAAAAACCGACAGACGCCACTAGATTTTTATGTCATTCGTGGAGGACGTTCTCTACTCGGTATTGACGCCGTCAGAGAATTGAAACTTCGGCTATCAGGAGCTGAATTTGAATGCTTTCATCTGGATGCAGCTGACCCAGGCCAAACGCCACGCTCCGATGTGAGGCCGGCGGGTGACCGTCAGCGGCGCCCGTTCACCGTATCGTCGCAGCGCTCAAGTCAACTACGCACAAACCTACCGAATGCCCATGGCATTGGTCCACAACCTTGTGGCCAATCGTCAGTGCCACCAGGTACTAACGCAGCCCACCCTCAGTCAAGACCACCACTGGTTACCAGCGCTGCCCGATCACAGTCCTGAAGTACAGACAGCGTGGACGAGCTTTCCACGAAGGTGGAGCAGCGTGCGGTAAGCTGTACACAAGCTTCAAGCCCTCCTGTACAAGATGCGTCAAAACTTCCTCGCGGATTCGAGGAATTTGAGAATCTATTTACGTCAGAACTTGGCCTGCTACGAAACCAGACACACACTGTCAAGGTGGGCCAAAACGTACCTCCAGTACAGTCAAGGCTACGTCGCCTACCCATCAGTCTGCGTGAAGCGGTCTCAGAAGAAATTTTCAAGCTCGAGCGCCAAGGCGTCATTGAAAGAATAAGTGCGTCAGAGTGGGTCTCGCCAATCGTTGTAGTAAGAAAAAAGGATGGCAACATCAGGATGTGCGTCGACTTGCGTGCGCCCAACCAAGCCGTCGTCATAGACTCCTTTCCGCTGCCACACATAGAGGAACTCCTGCACTCATTGCACGGAGCATCTCATTTTTCGAAGCTGGACCTGGCGTCGGCTTACCACCAGATCCGACTCGATTCGGTGAGCCGAGACCTGACGGCATTTATCACTCACGAGGGATTATTTCGCTTCAAGCGTGTTTGTTTCGGGTTGGCGTCCGCTCCCGCAGCGTTTCAGCAGATCATGTCTAGGGCTCTAAAAGATTGTAAGGGCGTCCAATTTTACCTAGACGACATCATTGTGTACGGGTCTTCACAGGAAGAGCATGATTCGAACTTGCGCCAAGTCTTGTCCGCAATCTCTCGAGCGGGAATGAAACTTAATCGAAAGGGCGTTTTTAACGTACGCGAGTTGTCGTTTCTGGGCCACAGTCTTTCAATGGATGGTTTAGCACCCCTTCCATCAAAAGTAGACGACGTTCGGAATTTCGAAACTCCGTCAGACCCGTCGAAGTTGAAGGCATTTTTGGGATTAATTGAGTATTGCAGTACGTTTATACCCCACTGTTCGACCATCGTCGAACCATTGCGTCGTTTGCTCCGCAAAGGCGCACAGTTCGTTTGGTCCCCTGAAGCTCAGGCAAGTTTTGCCAAGATAAAATCATGCATCCAGAATGCACCAATCCTTTCCATGTTTGATCCGACGCTACCAGTCATAATATCGACGGATGCATCAAAGTATGGCTTAGGAGCTGTCTTGCAACAGAAGTACGGGAAACACCTCGCGCGGTTGCTTTCGCATCACGCTCGCTGACCGACGCTGAGCGTAGATATTCTACGGGAGAAAAGGAGGCCCTAGCTTGCTTGTGGGCATGCGAAAAATGGCATGTGTACCTCTGGGGTAGGCCATTCATTATTCGAACAGACCACCAAGCGTTAGTCACGTTGCTATCCAACAGAGGCTCTGGGGTTCGCCCTTTGCGTATAACCCGATGGGCTTCGCGACTCTTGAACTATAACTTTCGTATGGAGTACCAGAAAGGTGCCGACAATCTCGTTGCCGACGCGTTGTCTAGGCTTCCCCTTTCAGACACCGAGAATGGTATGAATTTTGACGAAGACATAGTTTCCTTCGTGATTGCTCCAATATCACGCTCAAAATTTCAAGAAGCTACGGCAATCGACCCGGTTCTGCCCGGTATGATGCATTACACAGCGTCGTCTTGGCCGCAAGATAGCACCAGTATACCTGAACTGCGCCCGTACTTTAACGTCAGGGACCAGCTGTCCGTTAACAACGACTTATTGTTACAAGGGGAGAAAGTAGTTCCAGAAAGACTCCGAGAGAATATCATCAATCTTGCGCACGAGACGCATCAAGGAATTACGAGAACCATCAGCGTCATCAGAGACCGCTACTGGTGGCCACGCATGGACGCCGAAATCAAGTTTAAAGTACAGCATTGTACCGTTTGCAACGCAACAGACAAGCCGGTTAAAGCAGTGCCTGCTCCGCTACAGCCGGTCGAGTTCCCAGAGCGACCAAGGGACAAGCTCGGCTTGGATATCGTGGGTCCCATCGACAGAGCTCCACCAAGTCAAAGATATTTCTTGGTCCTGATTGATTATCACTCGAAGTGGTCTGAAGTTCAACACACCTCAGCGGCGACAACAGCTACTGTAATTACTTTTCTACAAAACATCTTTGCCCGGGAAGGTTTGCCCCGAGAGCTCGTCACGGACAATGGCGTTCAGTTTGTCTCTAGGGAGTTCGAAGAATTTTTGAAACAGCAAGGTATCAGGCACCTCAAGTCTTCCTTGTATCATCCGCAAGCAAATGGGCAAGTTGAACGGTTCAATCGAGTACTAAAGTCGTATTTACAACTGGCAACAGTTCAAGGACGACTACTTCCTGAAGCGGTTCGCGACTACATAGAAGCGTACAGGCGTACTACTCACCCAGCAACGGGTCAGACTCCTGCAGTTCTTCTTCACGGACGAGTACATAGATCAAGACTGGATCTACAGTGTCTTCCGACACTCAATGTGCCAGAGAGAAGCACGTCTCAGCTCCACGAGCAAGTGAAGAAGTACCAGACAAAAATGAAGATTTACTCGGACGCACGACGAGCTGTGAGACGGCCGAAGTTCATAGCCGGCCAAGCCGTCCGAATTTTTCGTCCACAACACAGCGACAAGTTGCACAGCAAATACACGGGTCCGCAAGTGATTGAAAAGCAAGTTGGCCCTGCCACGTACCAGTTTAACGACGGGCGGAAGTGGAACGCAAGAAACTCACTCCTGTACCTCTCCAAGGTCAAGCGAGTGCGCCACACGCAAGCAGAGGAACTACAGAAACCCAACAACTGCAACGAGTAGATTACTTCGACGAAGATGATGACGACGACTCAGTCACCGACATGCGACCGAAAATATTGGCAGGCCAAACATCCACTTCACTTTCTGGCGAATGTGCTCTTCCTGAAGTTTAGTGAAATCTGGCGGCTCATAGATCGGGGCGACATTTATCGTGCTGACGGGAGTTTGAATGCGATTTTCCATAGCCGCCTTCGTGATCAATGCTAGGCGAGAATGTGATTTACGGAAAGTTCTTTATCAATCCGTTTTACTTTCGGTGGTGACAGAGACTGCCGCTTTTTACGAAGTGCCGACACGAGTGAAGTCTTTGGTGTATCTGCATGTAGAACCCTATGCATGCATATTTTGCAAAATGTATAAAATATTATTGCCGGTTTTAGGGTTCTTCATCCAAGTTTGATACATCCTCTTCCACAAGGTTGTTCAAGGCCTTGGAAACAGTAATTACATATTCGAGGGTTTTCAGTCAAGCACTCTAGACCCTTCGTTTAAAGGGACACTGACAGGGTATTTATGCTCGCCAAGGTTTTTATTTGTACATGACATATGATAGCTCAACTACCCAGGACGCAATTTGCGGTTCGAAATTCGTTTTTCCGCCCGAAAACCGCCGATCGAGAAGTAGCCGGTTTGAGTCGCGCTCACTCTCTTCTCTGAAATCACGTTCCGTTTTCTATGGGTTAGACACAACCACGAAAGATAATCAAAGTCGTGGGTCATCGAAGGTACACATTCAATACTAAAAATAGGCAAAAAAACATGATACCCATTTTTAGTGGCTTCTAAAAAGCTGCAAATACGTTGACTCCGAAAAAAAAAAAAAGAAGGTAGCACAGTTACGTGATTTCCGGTAACTTTCTCCTCTATATTTCTTCTTCCTCCCAGTCCAGTTGCGGTTTCGGTTTCAAGCAGTTGCGTTTTTTTACTCTATACGAAAATGAAAGACGTTTACAATCCGCTGTAATTCCGAATTAGAGCGCAGCTCTTGAGGAGGAGGAGGGGAAGGCACGGAGAGGGGGGTGTGCCCCTCCTCTCCGTAGATTAAGGGAGATTTTACGACAGGTTCCCTCTGGTATGTCGAATGGCACGACACGAGGATCCCGCTAAATTCCCAACTCCGCGACTTCCTTACAACTTCGTCGTCCCAGAAGTTTCGATGTCAACGGGCTTGGAAGACCTGCCGAAATGGAACGACTGAGGAGTCTGTTGGGAGGAGAGAGACGGCTTTCGTTTGTAAATGGTAAAAGCGTCTCTGGTCACCGACAAGGTGAGAACGGCGGGGAGTAGCTTCGAATTCCTGCCTCCAGCGCGAGCTTCCTATCTCTCGCATCTCGAGTGCGCTTGCGCAGCCGAAGCACCAAGGAAGGCGCGAAACGCACGCTGGAAGCCGGGCGTTCGAAAGACTCGCCTAGCCATTCTCACACTGTCGGCGACAATGGCGAGAGCGTCGTAAGGATGGACATTGCCTCGCAGCTGTTACAATTTTATTGCCTTACTTTCAGGCCAGTGTGGTGCTGGGGAAGTTCTTGATGCTGAAAAAAAAACAAGGACCTCTTCGTCGAGTGGATGAAGGACGTATGCGGCGCCAACAGCAAGCAGGCGTCGGACTGTTACCAGTGCCTCTACGACTGGTGCTCCGAGTTCCTGTGATGCAGTGGCTTCCCATACCTTTTCTGTACATATTGACGTTTTTAGTAGTTCGTTTCTTCCACTCTGGCTTTTAACATGAACTTGATTTAATAAATACGTGAAATATCTGTACGTGTGTCTCCTGCGAACTATCTGTGTGCGCGACGATGCATGTGTAACGTACAGGGAGTGACACGGTTAGCCCGGGTGCACACCTGGCGATTTATTGCGCGGCTGTTGCTTCCCCGGTGCTTCAGCGCTGTCAAAGCTAGGTGCGCGTGTGAATGCTATCGAGGAAGTCTCGTGCACATGCTCTCGACGCGGTGCGGGACTTCATCACTGCGAGGGTATACGCTAGTCTGGACGACGTAGCACAAAATGGCTGGTGACGAGTCGAAAATGTGGTGACGCATGCCCCTCGAACATTTGGATGACTCTGGCAGCCATTTGTATGTTTTTACAACTTCTTTAAGTTTTATTAGAGAGTCGATTATTATTAGAGATGTCAATTTTGAGGGAAGGGGTTTCGTGGAAAATGCCTCGGTTGGGGGCAGGGCGTCGCAACAGCCGTGCTCATTCATGTATTTAACCTGCACATTATTTGGTGTTGAAGACCTGAACGACTTAAAATCGAAGGACATTGGGAAGGGGGGTATCTTTACCTTGAATAAACCATACATTTGCACTTGCAAAACTGGACTGTGAGATGTCCCACTGCAGTGACTAGCTAAGTTGTGCAACTATGGTTACAACACCAGCAGTTCTTTGCAATGACCAACTATGGCACGAGATCCAACCTCACAAGCTCTTCGAGGGAGTATACTTGGAACGGGAACCCGCGTTTAAACCGTAAGAGCAAAATGTCTCGGTAACCGGGAGAAAAGAAAAACAGAA
>JABSTQ010004273.1:0-45615 GCA_013358835.2 Ixodes persulcatus
GTTAGAGCGTCGGGCCGGTGAGCACGAAGTAGCGAGTTCGATTCCCGCGGCCGCGGAGCCTTTTTTATCGAATAAAAGGGGCATTTACCGCGCAGCGATTCAAATTCAAAACACGTGACCGTCATGTGACCGGAGCGCGGCGCCCTCTGTTGGATGCAGCACGAACCCTGTGCGACATCACGTGAGCGCCCTCTGTAGAACGCAGATCGAACACTGTGACATCACACGTGAGACGCCCTGAGCACCGCAATTCAATTCCTATAGCGCCCTCTGTCGGACGAAGCTCGGACCCTGTGACATCACGTGGTTGTTATCAGATGATGACCGCAGTTGTCAACACCTAGTCAACCACACTTGTGGTTTGAGGTACGTGACCTCACGTACCGCCTACCTTGGGAGGGAGCGGGACTCGGGCGAGCTCCGATTGGTCACTGGCCCATGCCCTGTCATTGGTCCCTGGGATGGGAGAGAGGGAAGAGGCCCCGCCCTCCGGCTCTGTGATTGGTCGAGGCTGGTCCCGCCCCCTTGGGGGCTTTGATTGACAGTTGGCCGAGTTGGTACATGTTTCCTACTACTATGGTTCCAGAGTCATGTTCTACGGTGGAGGGGGGCGGTATCTTAGTTCCGCGAGGATGTCGGTCTGGATGGTGATCGCTTCCCGTGCCATCTCGTCTAAAATCTTGAAGGTGCGTCCCCTGAGATGGGGATGGAAACGCGGGTGGCTTTGGCGGATGGCGCGTTGTACTTTCTCCGCGTCTGGTGCCGCGGCGTCGGGGATATCGTACAGGCCCTGGAGTGCCCTTACAAACTCAATGAGTTACTCTTACGGGTGCTGTGTGCGCGCACGCAGCTCGTCCCTAATCCGCATGCTGTAATCCGGAGGCAGGAACTCCGTCCTAAGTCGTGCCTCGAAATCTGATAGACTTGTAGTAAGGTTCATGGTTCCTCCTCGATGGTGTGGAGGAGGATGGATTGCGTTAGACGGTGGCGGTGGTGTAGCAGTTCGGGCCAGACAACTGTTTACGCAGGTACGTTTACGCAACAGTTTAATAGAAGACAATTTAACATACAGAATACAGGAATACAAACATCGACAACCTGAGCCCCGGACTTGGCCGCCGTTAGAGAGCGGGCTCCTTTCTCTCCAGCGGCACCGAACCAAAGACCCTTCGCTTTGTCACGCCTGTGTTCTTATTGACAGCAGCCCGTCTCTCTTTCCCATTTTCCCGCGGGGGTCGACGTTCTCAACCGGCGCTCCGAGCCCAAGGCCAGACGGCGCCAGGCGTAGGAGGCGCAGACGAGTCTGGCCCTCAGACACCGCAAATCACCCCTGGCACTCTGAACCCCGGCTGGAGGGACAGGTGCCGACAGACGAAACACAGCGCCCGAGACACTTCTAGGAGAGCGATCGACACTTGACAGTGGGAAGCGACAAACGACTCTCGAAGCAAACACAACCCCAAGTGGTAGCACTGGTCGACTATCAGAGAAAAACACTTAACCGCGGAGCCTCCCCAGACTGCAGGCAGCCGACCTGCGGCGCGGAACGCCACGCGGCCCGCCGCGCCGCGGCCTGCTCCCGAGTAACGGCACACCCGCACCGCAGAGGCGGCTCCCCGCCATACGCGCAAACTTCTCTCTTCCAGAGGTCGTACGCATCCCCGAGCGAACCCCACACGTCTCCCCCAAAATCGTTCGCGCAGTTCCTCCAGACAAAGTAAGACAACAAATAAAAAGGCTCCGGAACCTTACACTTGTGAAATTAGTTTGTTTTTGCCTCCACAGTGCTGCACTGCCTGTCAGTGCAACCGGCAAAAGGCGGGTGAGGATTGTTTCGTCGTCAATTCCCGACACAGCTTGGTAGTCCCGCAGTTCCAAGACGAACATCGCGACTTACTTTCTGTCTGCGTACTCCGAAAAAACCGGAACGCTAAGCGAGAGCCTTAGGTAGTCCCTGGGGGCGTGCTTCCAGCAGGAGTGGGACTTGAGCGCATCATCTGCTCTCGTTGTATCTGAAGAAGCATGGTCATGGCCACTCTTAAGCCGCGTTTACATGAATGCGACTTAGTCGCATCGAATCCAGTTGTCGCATTCAATGCGGTCATGTAAACGGCATAATGCGCAAAGAAAACGCATCGCATTCAAGTCACTAGACAGAGGTGGATCGAGATGACGAGTGCGCGTTCATTCAGCCCATGTAAACGGAGGTCGCATCACATTTTGGAACGGGGAGGATTATGGGAAGGCGCTCGCTGCGGGAGCGAGTGAACAGCTGAGAACATGGCGGCGGCCAACCTCGTCGGCGGCGCGGAGAGCGGTCCCGTATGGTCGCGCGCAATATTTTCCCGAGAACAAACGCAAGCTTTTATAGCCATCATAAGTAAGCGGAATATAGCGGAGCTGGTCGGTGAAGGCGGCCCCCGTCCAAGCCTTGCGAAGTACGACTTGCGCGTCCGAAGGGGTTCCAAAGGCTTCGGCGGAAACACGAACGACACCGAGAGCTCCGAGCACTGTAGAGCACTGCATGGTAGCGCAGAACGTGGAGCTTCTACCTCGGTGCATTTCCTGGCTGCACAGGAGCCTTTCGGACTCGGGGTCCGGTCGCGATCGGCGAGGTCTGGCGCGGCGAAGCGCGGAGGCTTCCTCAAAGCGTGCGCACACACGTCGCCTGTGGTCCAGAGTGACCCGGCGGCCCGCCCTGGAGCTCTAAACGCTTGGGTTTTGATGTTTCTTCCGTCTCGTAACTTCTTCTAGAGCACCGAAGACACCGGGCACGATCTTTACGTTCACTGAACGCGTCCAAAGGCCTCCACGTGCGATGCACCGGAAAACGTGGTGCGGCTGGTGCCGGAACTGCATAACTTCGAGCTTTGACACGGCGTGGCGCCACCTTCTAGTGCGCATTCATGTAAACGTTGCCGCGTCGGCTTCGTTCGAAGAACGAGTGGAGTCGATGCGCTGAAGTCGCTTTCATGTAAACGGGGCTTTAGTTCTGCTAGACCACCCTCCAGGGTTACCAGATTGGGCTATTAATAGCCAAATTGGGCTACCTAGTGATAGGTTTGGCGGCGAAATTTGGCGGTTGGCTATGTGGCTACGTGCGGCTATTTTTGGGCTATGTCCAATTTTTGCACGATATCCGCGAAATTTTCCTCTTTCCCTCTGTGTACTGTAGGATGTCTCAAGAAACCCTGGAAAGCATTCTTCATGTGAAGTTTTTTTTTTCTTTGGGAGGAAAGAGTGTTGCAAAGAATGCTTCCTAATAATATTTTTTTATGCATGAGACTGTCCAAATGTGTCCACATGAGCTTTTTGTTTTATTATTTGAAATGAAACTGTTTTCTGGATCTCTTAATACTTTGATTTTGCAAATTTCTCATCTAAACATGTACAGAAGCAGAGCTTTCGCCTTCAGCTTGTAAACGCAATATCGAAGTTTTGGTTACTTTTGGGTTATGCAAATATTTGGCCTTTGGCTACTTTTGGGCTACACTGACTAACTAGCCATTTGGTTATATCAGCTAGGAGCTATCTGGCAACCCTGCCACCCTCTGATGCTGCGTCTGCCGGGACTGAGACTGTAGGCTTAGCGTCTGGTTTTATGTCGCTGGCGGCGTTATCCGCGAGTGCACCGAGCGTCTAAAGATCGTCCTCACTCACGTTTCTGTCGGCGTCCTCTGTAGACGGCATCGTGTTGTAGTGGAGGCTTCCGCAGGTGAAAGAACTTAGGCTTGCGAAGAAACGCCCCCTTAAATGTGAGCAAACTCAGGAACGCAATATTGACTATGTAAAACGTGACTAAGTAAAACGTAACGTAAAACGAACCCAGTTTGCGGCCATCCTCTCAGACGAGCAGCATATCACGTCTGGGCGCCAGTGTGGGATTTCCCTTGCTGCTACCCATCTCGAGGAATGACAGAGCACACCGGTTCAACAACACGTAAATATTTAATGACCGCTATCGCCTGCGGCGCGATCTCAACCGCCCCCGTGCATACGCTGCGACGGCCCTTTGTCAGCGGCGGAGCGCCGCTCGCGTGGCCAGTTGCCCTTGGCCCCCTCGTGGTCAAGATGAACACTCATGATCGTCGTAGGGGCAACCTGGGCCAACCGCTTGGGATCCCCAGGTTGCCCACAAACTTCAAAAATTGTTTTCTCGCTCTAAACAAAAATTACTTTGACTTAGCTTTCAGAATCAAAAGATTATCGATTGTTATTCGAAACCCACCATATTTTGTATTTTTACTTGGACCACCTCAGGGTAAAATAAACGATTGTTTATGCGCCAAAACGCACTTTTTTGCAGCTTCAGGATTTTTGTTTACTGCGAGATATTTTATTGAGCGGTTTTAAACAATTTTTATAGATTATATACCTGCAGGGCAGCCGGTAAAAAGTTATATTAAGTCCCGGGAGCAATTATATAATTTTTAATAAAGTAACAAAAAAGCTAAATTAAAAAAAATGTTGAGTTAAAAAAAGAAACATTTAAATTAAGCAAAACTTCACAAGCCCAACCACATTGTAAGTCGAAAGCCGCGCAAATTTAAGAAAAAAATATTGTTACGTGTTTCACAAAAAAATAGGATTTTTCATCAATAATTGAGTGATGCCTAGTTTCACGCTGTTTTTAAAAGTTAAAACCGCGCTCACGTCATAAAAAAAATGTTTTCGCCAAAATTTTTTCAGGGCATGGTTACGGACATTGCGGCAAAAGGCCATGAATTGTTTTTTAGAAATCGGAAGGGGTCGAGCGCAACGCCTGGGACGTTTGACATGGAATGACCCATGTGCAGTTTGTGGTTGTGTCCGGCATGCGCCGCCTGTGTCTGTCTTGCATGTGCAGTCTGTCTGTGTCGTGCACGTGGACGAGTTATGGCCCATTCGCTTTGGGCCCGCATCGCACCGGTGCAGTGCTGTTCATGGTACAGGGAAGGTTAGAGGGGAGAGGAGAGCTTCCTTTTTAGTTAAAACTATAAAATGGCGCAAAAAGAGAAGGACAAGAAGTATACAGGACAAGTGCTAACTTTCAACGAGTTTGACACAGAAAGAGCAAGCATATATACACACGAGAGGTGAAGCAGCACCACACGAAAGTTGATTAATTTAATAAGCTTCCTTCTGTCCCCGCCAGCCTTCCGTCCGCTAAAGTGGAAAAAGCTTACTGCACCGGACGGGTGCGGTGTGCCCCAGACGAGTGGGTCATTATGTTATTTCTGTGTCGCGGGTATACCATCTGTGTCGCGCATGCACAGTCTATGTCTGTGTCGTGCATGTGCAATTTGTCTGTGTCGCGCTCCTGAAAGATTTATGTTCTGTGCTTTCAAGGTGAACTAAAATGCTTGCCAACCTAAAGAGAAACGAAAGAATAAACGTTCCAAAGAGGACACTACGCAGTGTCTGAATAACAAAAGCAACCGATCTTCAAAAGATTTTTAAACATTATATCCGTTTTTTTGACGAGTTGTCCCAGTGACAATTTGCCCTATGACGAATTGGCCTATGTGAAGAATCACCGTGCTACGAGTTGCCCCATTACGAATGGTCTTTTGATGAACGGCCGTATCCTGATACAAAGATGTTACCCTTTCCCTCCAAGTCATACGCCAACTAAACGCTCTGACGTCACGCCACTTCGGCTACACTGCTGTTTCACAGTACGCATGTGCAGAACCTTTATCTCTCGCGGATATCGTTTCTGCGCACGCGCACTGTACACACTTTGAACGGAAAAAGCGCGCTTGCTTCGAAATACCATCTGGGTGTACAGTAATTTGCCAATTCTTAATTTGGTTTGCTGAGGCGTCTCTGCTTTCTTTACAACAAAAATAAAGCCAGAGTAGCTTATTTAGGGGGACATAAGAGTGAAAATCTGGAGGAACATATGACTCGAGCATTTGGGTGCACCTGACTATCTTTTTTCTTTTTCCTTTTTGTGTGTGTGCCTCAGACTGATATGTGCTGGCGTTGAAGAAAATCACCAGCGGCCAAGGCAGACCTCTAAGCGACGAGTCGACTCCGGCGCTTGCGATGCGCCCTCACATTCACTGCATGATGAATATTGTTACGCCCATAATCGTGCGAAAATATGTATTTTTTTAAACTGCCTTCTTGCATCCTTTGACACAATGCACACTGTGTTTAACGAAAGAATGAGATGATTTTAAAAGAAGAACTTGAAAAAACGGATTGAGTTGCGGGCCACGTCAGACGTAAGGTCGCAAGTGTAAACTGCTAATGAGATATTCAATCAACAAAAAGTAACTAATTAACTTTAGGGCTTTTTGTCGTAAGTAGCATACTTCGATTATATATTTGCAGCCTGTCATTTACGGATACTAAAGCAGCTGGGGGATCTCAGAAGAAGAAATTCTACTTCGTGTTATTGCGTGGCGAATTCTGGCAATCACAGCAGTGGGAAATACGTATTAATCGGAAGAGGCGCTCCAGGAGGAGAAATAGTTTCATTGCCGAAGAGGCGTCAGTGCGTGACACGTGCTGACACGTAAGTTGCCGCGAACACGTGACCAAAAGCATTGGCTCAATCCCAAATCGGCTCGAGAACTGGTCCCATGAGTCAACTCAAAATATAAAAAACGCATTTTTTAATTAATTTTTGTATTATAAGTTTTACATTAGTAAAAGAAATATCTTTGGGCTTTCTATGAGCTTTAGCCCGATATCAAATCGGCACGCCAGAGCAGGCCACGAGCCAATTTTATATTTGGCCAATGCTTTTTGTCGCGTGTTCGATGAAACTTACGCGTCAGCACAAGTCAAACTCTAACACCTTTACAGCAGCGAAATTCTTTCCGCTCCCGTCGCGCTTTTCCCCAGCTAGTTTCAATTTTACGCCGCTGTGATTGCCGAAATTTGCCACGAAAAAAACTCGACGTTGAATACTTTTATATATTCCTGAGCGCCTGAATAAACGACTCGCTGCAAATATCCAATTTAAACATGCTAGCTGAAACAAAATGCTAAAATATAATTAGTGACTGTTTCTTAAGCATCCATGGAGCGCTTTACGCTTGCGTCCTTGCAACCACCGCCGTAGACAACCTAATCCCGAAGGAATTGTTTATTTATTTCAAGTTTCCTTTTTATTTTTGAATATTGTCGTTCTTAATTATGTGAAACACCGTGTATGTTTCTCTAGAGTGTACGCATGGTGTAACGAGGCTGTGGATGAACATAACGCCCTTCGTACACCTTTCGTGCTCCCTTTGTAAATTGTGAGCACACCCGACACGAAACTGAAATTCCGTTAAAATGGTGTACGGTACTGAGTAGCGGCTGAAAAGGGTGTAATGGTTGGTAGTACCCAATATACCGACAATCTAAGCGCTTTTCGCGTTGACCAAACTTTGCCATAACGACGGGCAGCGAAAGAAGCATCAGGGCTGATTGGTCCGCACCGTTGCTTTAAAACAGGTGCATCTCACGACACTGTTAGCGCAAACAAACCATCGCCGCTTGTTTCTTCTTTTTGCTCTTCTCCTGGAACCGAAAGCTGGTGGTCTAAATTATTACTGTCGTCCGAAACGCTCATTAGGAGAATTAACGGAAGTCTAAACATATGCTGCCCGACATTCTCATGTGAAAGTAAAATACGAGTACCGCGCCGATGTCATCTTCGCGCAAAAAGTGTCGCGCAGGCACCGCGCGACACGCTTAGCGCGAACACGTCGTCGGCGATTCTTGCGTTATGATCACTTGCCACTTGGCTGTTTGATTAAAGAGTTTTGTTTCAAAGGAACAAAAGTCAACGCAGTCAATGACAGAACCAGGACGGCAGGGCGTATCTTTCGATAGCTCTGCCTCCACCACGCGCTCTATGCCTTCCGTTGTGCTTTGGCTTTCCGTTTTGCTTTGGAGGTACACGAGACGCCTTAGCGCTGTCGAAGGTAGGACCGTAGGACGCTCGGGCTGGAGTGTGAAAGCTGAAGCTCCTCCTTGCCGTTCGCACTCTGCCAGCCCCTACCAAAATGATCAATGAGTTTCTATTGGGTTTTTAAGATATTCTACAACACTACATTAGAAAATCAACAGAAACTCATTGGTCACTTTTGTAAGGGAGTGACCATTACTGTTCGCCATTAACATAGGTGTAATATATAGTATCGCGCCATGTATACAGCATCGTCATTAGTTTATAATTTTGCGGAATGCTCTCGCATGCAACAAATTATATACGGCACGATAAGGCCGGCGTGGCTATACGCGGATCAGTTCAGTCCACACTACAACGCAGCAAGGGTAACAGGCGTGAAAACGGTGCTGCCACTTAAACCGCACCACATGGACAGGTTCTTTCAAGACGCTCTTTGGAAAAAGACACAGGTTTTCGAAGATCAGAGTGATACGTGAACAGCCGATTAGTGTAGAAAGCGAGCAAAAGAAAACAAGACCATTAATAATGAGCACGCAGTTATCGCTCTCCAAAGATTGCATCATCGTAGTTATGTCTCAAATCGGAAATGTTACTAACACCTAAAAAAAAAAAAAAGAAGTTCTTTTTTGTTTGTTTCTTAACGGGATCGTAACACGACTAGTCGTCGGAGGCCAACTGGTCGTATCCAAAGTTATCCGTTGGGCCAACTGGTCACACGGCATCTTGTGCGAGGTATTTTTGTCAGGTCCATTCACGCCAGGTCCAATCACGTTCCACGCTACACTATGACATGCCTAGCATTGATTAGGGGTGGACGAATAATGCTCCGAACCCAAAAACGCTGCATCATTTCTATAGCTTCGACACCGTAAACAGCCTCTTTTTTGCGCGGTACAATTGTTGAGTCACGCAGTGCTATTTCGATTCGAACCACTGTCCGCCCATCCCCATCAGTGATCTTAGACACGGGCACTGATATGCGCATCAAAGCGCAATACGCGATTTCTAAGTGGCTCGTGATTGGATCTGGCGGTCCGTAGCTTTTGCCTTTAGTCCATCGTAGGGTTAGACGAAGAATAGAACCTGATTTTTGTATGCAACGTGGCGAGTCACTTCGGTTTCGTAATATAATTTGTCAATATCTGAAGCAGTGATACACACAATATGAGTGGCGAGCGAAATAATTATATTAACATATATTCCCGGAAACCTTCCGTATAACTGAAATAAAGCGTGGAATAAATACATTTATTCACGAATATACTTAAATGTTTATACTGTGGAACAGAAGCCCCTGGCTAGGCGTTGATGTCTGACTAAAAACCTCTCGTCGCCGAGGGTCCCTCGCGCGACAAGCGTCCTTTAAGCTGCTCCCTCACGCCCTTCTATCATACGCAGTTAAGCGTGCCTCCCTCTTTCTCTCTCTCTCTACACACACACACACACACACACACACACACACACACACACACACGCACACACACGCACACACATACACACACACACACACACACCACACACACACACACACACACACACACACACATATATATATATATATATATATATATATATATCTATATATATATATATATATATATATATATATATGTATATTCCCTGGGGAGGCCAAGTCCCTTGGCGAGACGGTCGGAATAAACTCTCTGCTGTGTTTTCCGAGTCGCCTCTTCATTTTTGCTCATATATATACTTATATATAAGCTGCTCGAGGTAGGTCTTCGCGGCAGGAGGTTCTCGTGCTTATCTTCGGGAACTATTACAACAAGAAGCCCTGTCTTGAACAGTGCGCCGGTAGTAAGGGGGACTTCGTTCCTTAAGTGAACGTCTAAGAGCGCTCAAAGCGCGACGCACGGGCCCGTGGTACTTTTTTTTTTTATTTTGTTTTTTGTAAACTGAAGTAATGAAGCGGACTAGTTCGTTTATGATTAACAAAACTAAAAGCGCTAACAATAGACAAGGACCATAAAAGAAGGCGAACAGGATGAGCGCTTACTCTCAACAAACTTTTTTTTTTAAGCCGGAAACAAATTTGCGGGTTATCTTTTTAGGCTAAGAAAAATAACCGCAGAAAGTGTATTATGTAGAAAACACCTTAATTCGGTGTTCCTCAATGCGCTCAAATCTCCACATGTATATATATATATATATATATATATATATATCATTTCCTAACGAAGCCGGGCCTCTCCGCGAAACTGTCGTATTATAGAAAATAAACTTTCTATTATTGTAACTCCGAAATTACGTATCTTTGACATATTACATTTCATTGCTCCATTGTTCTGAAACTGCTCTGCCTCACCTATAAGTCCAAAACCAAAAATAAATATGTTTGCCACTATCGCGCACTCTACGAAAGGTCTCGTGAAAAGTTATTGTTAGCCATGCAGCAGTTGCTATAGCAACATACAGAATAAATGACACAACTGCGTTTTCTGTTAGCCTGCGTGTGCTATTTCTTTCTACAATGGCACGAAAAGTCCCGATACAGCATCACTGCTCCAGTACGTTGAGTGTTCGTTAGGTTAAAACTCTCAACGTAGTCTTACCAAGCAAGTATCGACGTCCTAAGCGTATTTCCAACTCGGCTCCACATTCATTGTGGTAATAAAAAACGTTAGGAAGAATTTCGGGTGTTGCGGTTCTTATATGTAAAGCAAGGTAAACCTTGCTCCCACCACAAAACAGACAACTTTGTAACCAGTGTTCTGGTGACAAACGGCCCGCGTGCCTAGCGTTCCTATGCCGAAAAGACCTACATCCAGAATACCGGTGTAAAGAGTAGTCCCGTGACAAGCTTTCTGATAGCGACTAGAGTAGTGACAAGTAGGCCGGTTCCCTGTTTAATAACGCGTCCCATCGCAGCGTTCCAATACTTTACGGCTATTCTGCTTCAACGCAGAATGACCCGAAACGCATGGTACGGACTCCCTCGAACAATTAGTGATTCAAGAGCTGTCTCGTGATCTTCGGTTATACGCATCTCGGGTCCCGGCCATACAGGCATGTGACATATTTCTAGCGTACCATTGAATCGAACGGAAAGTAGTGTCCGCCATTGTCCATTTCGTGAAGAAGCGGATGTGGGATCACCCACTTCCCACGATTTTGTTACATGTACCCCGAGGGGCTTTGAACAGAATTTGGTGAGACCTCTTATGACTACAGTTCCCTCATATAAAATGACAATGGACATTAGATTTCCCTCAACAAAAAAGAAAACAGTCATTTCATTTTCTCTATTTTGTTTGCTTAAACTTGTAACGTATTTGACATCGTCTTGAAAATTGCCCCAAGAAGAAATTTCTCACGGTGAACTCACCTCAGATGGGGAAAAAGCTGCACTTTAATGAAGAAGGGGCTCTTAAAGGGCCTGTGTAAAAGTATTTGCTAAGAATGTTTCGACTTTTCACAGGTTAATTGACAATAGTGAAACTCAAGTACACTCGCATGCAAGACAACTAACCAAGAAACGCCTTTGTCGGGGCGTTATTTCGAGGATGAAAGCATGAAAATCATGCCAACACGATTTTGATGTTATGACGTCGCTGGCTCCTTCGTCTCTTTTGCATCCTCAGAATAGGGGGTGTTAGGTGAAGTCAACACCTCGTTTTGCCGGCGCATGTGCACGACAATCCGATCGGACGAACTTTTACTCCGTATGAATAGACCTAGGAAAAACCGTAATTGGTCCAAAGTACGCGAATTTCAGTTGCTGTGCGCTGATGCTATACCAACTAGAAGAAAAACCACGCTCCTTTACCCCCCAGACTTCATCACAAGTGGTACCTGTTGCGACCGAGCAGTGTCCGTGGTGGTGGAGGGGCGACTCGGGCCAGGCACCGGACTAGATCCCAGTGGGAAGGATGATGAGCCGGGTATTTCTCGAAATATACTTTATTAAACACGCTCGTCAAAATCATCATTAACATGGAGAACAAAATGAAAGAGCACGTCTGCTCCCCCCTGTTCCCTCCTTTTTTAAGGTCGCTGCTCTCTACCCGAGCGTTGGCAGCCAGCTGTGGCCGAGCTGCCCACGAACGTCACAAGACCCTGGCTCCACCCATGTTCATTCTTTCGAGTACGCACACACACCCCCCGCATGGAGCTGCAGATTTTTTTATGTTTTGGCGCCGACGCACTTTAGAACTTCAAGTCAAGAAGCCGTGCCGAGGAGGCGATGGCCATGGGTCCGCTGTTGGCCCTTGAGACGTCAATCCCGACGACCCCCTCAATCATGTGTCGTAGTGGCTCTGGAAAGAGTTTTGCTGAATAATCCGCCGATCGGCAGACGATAGTCGGAACTGAAGGCCCTGTCCGAGGAAAGGTCGACCTTGACGGAAGTCCTCACCGGGAGCCCTTCCTCTTTTGGAGAAGACGAACTTGCCTCGTCCATTGTCCCGGTAATCCGCTGTCGAGGCCTCAGCTCATCCCTCTTTTAATTACACGGAATTCGGTGACCATACTTGAAAGGTCGATTAATGCGTCGATTGAGCCTCTGCCCTGGCCATACATAACGACCCACGCAGCGAGGCCTAGGTTGCTTCAACACTGCTGCCAACGCGTGCTGCCGTGTCTCACAAGGAGCACGATGCTAGCTAGCGGCGACGTCAATACGAGCATGTTCGCCCCCCAGGGCGGTTCGGGGATTCACTAACGATCACGTCATTCCAAGGCCTTATCCTCAATGCAGTGCACAGTCCAGCTGCAGACCATGTAAGCCATCCGCCTACAGCCCTGCTGAGTTGGCTCGTCGTAGAAGTACGGACAAGGCACGGGTGCGGAATCATGAGGAAGCAAACATAGCGTTAAGACCTTTATGAACAAGGTCAGGAGGAGGCGCAGAGACGTGAACGGCGCCACAGTAATTACGAATTACGCAAAAGCCCAGCTGCTTTCGCTTTGATAAATGTTACGCGATAGTGTAAACACACTCGAATGTTTTGTTTAAAGCAAGCTGACCCAGACAACCTTCCTACAACGACAACGTTCTTGCTTCTAGGAACCGATTACATACATGCAAAGCTGTAGAATACCATTTTTTCTTCATCGGATACAGGTCAAGGGTCTTTGTTAGTGTAGATAGAAATAATGAAAAGATCAAATAATTTTTAAGAGATGCTAGCGTTTGGCATGTAGCATAAAAATAATAAGAAAGAGGACGCGAAGGATTTTCAATTTGTTTTATTAGAATTTGTTAAAGCAATGAAACTCGGATATCGAAACTCAGTAACACAGTAAGAGATACCAATTCTGGCAAAGATAAAGTAAAACAGAAATAGCTTTACATAGTTGCACGCCATTAGTTTATAATTCGCCGTGTGTGTTGCACCTCCAAAGTCACACGCATCTGTGTCGTTTGCAACGAAATACATGATATGCGTGATCACTCCAGCTAACACAGCATTCTACAAAATTCAACAGCCGCGGGTAGGCTTTGCGTGTAAGAACACTCAACAGCTGCAGTGGCACAAAGTGTTAGTCCAGAAAACTGGCATAGCGATAATGCACTCGCAAAAAAAAGCGTCGATGCCAAGTATCTCCCCTTTTACATAACTCTTACACTACCGAACTCTTGTCAGACTCGCAGCACGCAGAACGACAGCAAAGAGCACTTCCAAAAAGGAAACAAAAACAGAAACACCAAGAAACGGCAATACAAATTGCGCAACTACGAGCAAATTTATCGACTCCTGCGTCGGCTGCATCTTCTCCTTTGGCTGAGAAGCAGCGCACTTTATCATAGCCATGTGTAACCAATCCGTCTCGTCGACTCTTTGAACGAGAGAACGAAAGACCATCCGCAGAGGGTAGTGCTACCGCACAAGTAACCCCGCGTAGACTAACGCCAGGGGATCCCTAGACTCGATGAATCTGGGGTAGAAAGAGCGCATGACGCATGGCATCTGTCTGACCGTGAAGCACAGCCGGCCTTTCTTTAAAGCGCATTTGAAGCAGTCCTGAAACGTGACCTCTTCCTTTCGCGGACCAAGGGACCTTTCCAGTTTTCTCATGACTCCAGTGTCGCCTGAATCAGGAATGGCCAAGTCCCGCGGAGTGTCTCTGGTAACGCACGGTCGAATTGCGTGAGCGTCCAGAGCCGTTTCGAGTTTAATCAGATCGTCCAGGACTAGTTCTTGAATGCGAGCGACCAGCCACGAAGTCAGTTCGCTTTTGAAGTACACCGAAAGGGTAAAGCTGCCCATGACCCATGCCAGGACGATCAAGCGACGACTCGTACAGTAGCGGACAGAGACTGGCAACTTGCAAGACGTCGAATAGAACGTCGCGACGAGAAAAAGCAGTGTGTCACAGGCCACGGTTATACCAGACGCGGTGGCATCTAGTAAATCTGTAACAATGAGCGTGACAAAGCAAATTGCGAGGCATATCACCCAGAAATACAGCAATAGCTTTGAACTTTCGATGACATATCCGGCAGTAACTGGAATCGTGCTCGATTTCTTCACATAGAACGTAATAATTCCGAAATTATTAACTACTGGTAGATCAAAATTTGTCAGTACATTAAATATTTTGTGAAAGAACATGAAAATATCAATTTCTTCGGCCCGGTACTTGTTCAGATCTGTTCGTGCCGAGAATACTGTCTGTAAAACTGTTGCGTTGAGCAGCGTCAGTGCCTCTTGTAATATTTCCCTCTCGTACCCTTCGCAACTGGTGAAGGTTTTAGATACACCGGGCAAAACCCTGCAGGCTATTTTTACCGGCTTCCCCGAAAACGAAACGAGGCTTCGCGGCAAACATTCTTCTTGGTGATATTTTAAAGAGTGATAGATGTCAGGTTGTTGATATGCACGGGACCAATTAGACCCCATTTCAGTGGTTACCATTCCAGATCTTTGGAACTGCGCCAGAACAACGCAACAACAAAGCTTCATCTCCTCACCACGAAACAAGTCGGGGGAAGGCAGGTATGTCTCGAAAGTTCCGAACACCAGCCATTTCGCTGCATACCAAAACCTGTAGTGCTTGGGCACCGGGTCGACGCAGGCTTCTGGCGTTCACCCGGTGACGGTTGGTCATAAGAAGGGTCCGAACTCCGTACACAGCGTTGTCTTCAATGAGGGTCCTTAGTTTGCTCCAATGCCCGCACCACCGTGTCCCTTTCACATCGACGGTCTTTTGCCATTCAATGTCGTGGCCGTCCCAAGATCCGCCGCAGCAGACGAAAGCGACATCATGGCCCGAGCGAGTCCATTTATAAAGAAACGACGTGATTGCTTGATCAGATTCACCATAGCAGATCGCCACTGACATGTAGATGGCGTTAGCTACAGCAATCAGGCCAATCATACCTTTAAAAGATTGGAGCAGCATATCGTTACTAGCGTGTGCTGTTCCTGAGCTTGATACTAAATAACCGGGGTCTACCCTTGAGGTGATAGAAATGCTTGCCAGAGCACGACTTTTCAACTATGAACACTTCTCTTCTACTCACAGCTGATTGAGGTAACTACTAGTTTTCGGAAGTCCAGATCAACGAATTTCGTTAAGTGCAAGTTGTGTTGATTGGGCGCCTTCTGATGCGGCCCTTTGATATGAAAATTAGAAACACAGCCGGTTTGTTCAAATGCAAATGATGCCATAGCGTGACATACTGCGGCGATAATATCATGGCTGTCGGAAGTAATTATTGAACGAAGTTTTCAAGATTTCATCTTAGAGTACAACCAATATTTCGATACATCATTATTATACGTTCGTGTCGAAGAAAATATTTAAATTAAATTGGGGATATTCTTAAACGCTGGTCTTTACTGTTGTTTTCTGTAGAAAGTTTCTGTCGATACCAAATATCGATATCGATACAATACATGATGATAACGTCGGTGTGATCGAGCTTGATGTGATATGAAGGTTAACTACGCTCTGCTGACTGTATCTGCCATTACCTGCTATGTTTAATGTACCACTGTCCCAAAACATGCTTCCCATCGACTGATAAAATGCTCGTGGTATTCCGATATTTAATTCAAATAATCTTCCTAGCGTGCCCAACTCTCGCCCAATGTTACCTACCTCGACAATTTGCAATTTATTAGAATACAAGGTCTGCCGCCATCCCACCCAATTTAAGATGAAACGAATTGTTTTAAAAGTTAAGCACAGCCTTCAGCACAAATACAAACTGTTAAAGGGACACTGACACCCCCTAAATATTTTTTTTTTCATTTTTCGCCAGGCGATATATTGTGGTGTCGGAATACTACCCAATTAATAATTTGGTACAGAGTCACGTATTTTTTTAATAAAGCCAGAAAACGCAACTGCTCGAAACTGAAACCGAAACCCACGCACTGCACGGAGATGTGGAGAGGATAGAGTGAGTGGCAAAAGTCACGTGGTTACACTCAACCCTGCGATTTTTTTTTTCTTCCGGGTGCAGCAGACGAAATGCGTTCGGGATCCGTTTGCCGTGCGATTCCTTTGCAGTTACGTTTGCTCCGCTCGCTGTTCTGTGCCTCAAGATAAGTTGTTTTGTACATTTAAGTCTTCGCAATTAGTAGTGAGTGCCCGTGGGGAATTCCCGTGATCGGCCGCGAAAAGAATACTTCCAAGATGTTGCGTGAAGAGCTGTCTCACATCTGAAAGTGGCATTGTGCGGCAGAGGTGTCAAAAATAGAATCCCATACCATTTAGTTCAGTAACGTATCGTCCACAACAATTGTTTTTTTTCAGTGATAATTGTAAAAAAAAAAAATGTGAACATCGCAAAATGTCTAAAAAAAATGGTACGCCCACACTAGGGTTCGAACCCGTGCCCGCTGCGTCTGAAGCGGACATCCTTCCCCTGAGCTACTGAAGGAAATGTTACGTTCGTAGTAATGCAGGGGGGCGAATGTTAACGGAAAATTCGCGCCCGATTTCTCTCCCCCAAATGCACTCCCGGCTTGAAGTCGGGCAGCAGCACGCATTGGCCACATTCGCACCTAGTAAAGAAATCGAACGCCTGCGTATTCAACTCGAAGTACGCACTTCGTGCTTGACGTTTGAGCGAGAGCGATGTCTTCAGCCACGAGAAGGGACGACGGCTCGGCGACGTATTCGTGCAATCGGCTTGTTGGTCGGCCGTGTCGAACGGGATGAATATCAATTCTTTTGATCGGTCAAAAATTTCTCTTTCGAAGAAAGACAGAATTCGCCGGTATCGTGAACGACATTTCTGAAGTAGAGGTCCCACGCCCGTCGTCAGCTGCCATCCGCTAGTCCTACGATACGCGAAACGACGCCATGTTGAGAATTGTGCAGTGAACGGACAGAATGCTTCCGGTTGTCTGTGCAACCTTTTTTTTTTTCAATCAACGTATTCGCAGCTTTTTGGAAGCCTAAAAAAATGGGTTTTATATTTTTTTTATTTTTAATATTGACTGTGTGCCTTCAATGACCCACGACTTTGATTAAATTTGGTAGCCGCGTCGAAACCTTAGAAAACGGCCCGTGACCACGGAAAAGAGAGTGAGCGAGACTCAAACCGGCCAGTTCTCGATCGGCGTTTTTTGGGCGGAAAGAAACCGAATTTCGAGCCGCAAATTCTGTTCTGGGCAGTTGGGCTCTCATATGTCACGTACAACTAAAAACCTCGGCGAGCATAAATACCCTCTCAGTGTCCCTTTAAGGAGCTATTTTTGACGTGCCGTGACTTCGAACTTGAAGTGAACAACAGGAACCAGATCTACGCAGTATTCTTGGACACTGGCAAAACTTTTGATAAGGTGCCTCACAAACCACATTATGGAATCGTTTTACACTGTTGGAATTGACAGTATCATTATTGAATTACTTCTATATTTTCTGGACAATCAGCTTTGTTGATCCCGAAATTACTCTAGAACGGGGAAGTTGCTCTGAGGCCAGATTCATGAAGAACTTCTTCGGTTGCGACAACTTAGCTAAAAAGTTCGCAAGTTACAAACATCATTAGAAGAGCAGGAATCGGTATTCACGAACTTGTTCTTAAGTGAGAGGAGTAAAACGACGTTCTTGTACTGGAAAACTAGAACTTCCGGTGTGCGTCAAGCTCCGGATCCCCGCGAGAGCGGGCTGTTGCTATTGCGACAGCGTCTTTGGCAACTCGAACAACCAATCGGAGATTTTAGCATAATCATAGAAAAATGATTCATGGATGGCTATAGAAACGTTTTTGTGTGGCTGTCTATAACTTTTCTGTATGGTTTCCCTCTGGTTGTCACTAGATTTTTTGTCACTAGAGATAGTTAAAACTAGCCTATCAGTGGCTAGTTTTAACTATCTCTAGCTTTTTCAATGAAAAGCTATGGACATTTCCATGGATTACTCTACGGGTCTCTTTAGAAAAGCTGCTATACCCACCTATTGGTTTCTTCTGGTTCCTTTAGCCCTCTATAGAACTTTGTATGGTCTGCTATAGAGATTTCTAGCGCTTTCTTTCTGAATCTGTTTAGCCAGAGTTTTGCAGCTGCCTATGGTCTTTCCTATAGTTTCTTCAGTCATATATAGCTTCTTGTATGGTCTGCTGTGGAGACCTCTCTGGCTTACTCTGTGAATCTTTTTAGCCAGCGTGTTATAGCAGCCTATGACGTTTTCTGTGGTTTCTTTACTCGCATGTTGCTCTCTGAATGGTCCTCTATAGCTCATTCTATAGTACGTCCTATGGCTGTCTCTCCGCATTCTTTTATATGTGCCTGTAGCTTTTGCTATGTTCTTTTATCCACCTATAACCCTCTCTATGGTCTGCTTTAGCTTATTTTGTAGGCCGTCCTATGGTTCCCTTTACCATCGTCCAATAGCTGCCTATAGTTTTTTTTTTCACTATAATTGCAGCTGCGCTTTAACACATAATCTCTGTTTTCATCTTTCTTTTATTTATTTTCTCTCAGATTTTTTTCTCCAGTATGAATGTGCCAACTCGCTTCGGACGTATCCGTATTATACGGTCACAGTGCTCACCAAACGTATATAGGAAACAGAAACTGTGTATTTTATTGCTACACCGATGTCCTGGCGGCCTCGGAGCCTCTGTTCCGTAGCGTGACACCCACCGAATTATTCGGAACTGCGACATCAAGGAGCCTTTGTGGAGTTTCCTCCAGGATAGCGCTGCCCAGAGAAAGCTAACAGTTCTCATGTTGCGTGTACATTTGGTGCGCATTTCACTTGCGTTTTGTCCTTTCAACTCGCATCCACAAGTTTGAAATCTATCAGGTGAAAGAAAAAAAGATACTAATGCGATAAATAAACTATGAAATAATAACGAAGGAAAGAAAAAAGATGTCGACACTACTACTACACATTAAAAAAAAAAGCTAGTAAAAAGCTAGTAACTGCAGCAGTTACTACCCCTTTCTGACCGTTACTACCTTTCACTAACTATTTACTACCTCAAACGCGCTATAGGTAGTAAAAAGTTAGCAAATGCAGCCATTACTACCCTTTTCTGACCGTTACTACCTTTTTACTAGCTATCTACTACCGCAGAGGCGCGAAGATGGCGGCGCCTGCTTCATACCCGATTGCCAGCGTTAGCGACGTACTTGCTGTTTCGGATCGCAGGGGGAGGTATCCACACGCAATCGTAGCGTCAACTATTGTATGAGGGGGCATGTTTAAGGGTTGGAGCTGACTTTATAACGATCGCAGCCTCCGTACCAGTAGGGGTGTCGCGAACCAGCCGAGGTTCGAGTTCGACTAGATTCGACTTTTTCGACCTTTTAGTTAAAAATTCGACGAACCTTGTATCGTGGTTCGACTCGTGTGCGCATGCGCGACAGGCTAGCAAGTTGGCTTCGGATTGGATGGTGATGGCTAAGGGATGAATTAAGGGCAGGGCTGATTGGTAATTTCAGTTAATACAGTACAAAAAATTAAGTTATTAACTTTTTCAGTGATTAGAATTAGTTTCTTTTTATTTGCAACTGTTCATAAAATAAAATAACCATTTGCATAAAAAAAAATTCTTCAAACCTAGACATGCTTGTATCAAGGTCTGGCCACACTGTCCACAAAGTCGAACCGGTTGAATCTGGCGAAAAGTTCGAAGGTTCGTCGAACCGGTTCGACCCAGTCGAACCCTGAAAGTTCGTCCTAAAAATCCGGTTCGACAAAAGTTCGCGATACCCCTACGTACTAGCACGACGTGGAAGCCAGCGCTGCAGCGAGCGCAGCAGCCATTGTTGATGCAATGGCCATGCGGCTTACCTTCCTTCCTTCTCGTTTGCATTCGTGTGTGAGCGTTTATATTTTCATTTTGGTTTTAACTGGGATGAAAATAGCCACGTAGCACACACTAAAAACGTTTCCGAAAACAAATAAAAAAGTTCATTCCGTTTTTTATATTTTTTTATTTTTGTATTTTTTTAAAACTAATGTTTTTCTTACACAAGAGACGCTTGGCAACATTGTACGACAAGCAAGTTGGGGCCAGTCGGAGTTCGGAAGACGCTAATTTTTCCGATGTGAACCTGCCGTTTTTGCCTTGCGTCGTGTGCAGTTCTCGTGTTCCCGTGTTGGAGTGCATAGTTAACGTTCGTGCGCTCGACGGGGCGAGTGTGTGCGTGGACCTGGGGCACTAAGCTGGACGCCTGGCGAAAACGACGGCGAGAAATCTGGCGGCCGCGATTGGCCAACGCCACACTTGACCTTGGCGCCGGCCAATCATAGCCGCCGAATTTCGCGCCAACTTTTCCGCCAAGTGTCCAGATTAGGGCCCCTGGACTGCTCTGAGGATAGTTCTAACGAGCCAGTGCCGCTTACTCTGGATTGGGTTTCGTCGTCCTAGAAGTTTTTCTCTGCCTCCTCCTAATTGACACTGAGAAAATCTACACGGTGTGTGTGCTCGGTGGTTGAATGATTCTGATTGAGCTGTCTTCGGTCGTGACAGTGCACTGTCACCACCGTTGATGTGCGTCGTAAATTGTGTATGTAGCTTTAGGACTAATGGAAAAAAAAACTGTTTTGGCAGTTCTACGAGTCTTTCTGAATTTGCTTATATCTTCCCCAAAAACGCGAGCATTCGTCAGTGTACTACAAAAATTAAGATGCGAGCTGCACGCGGTATTAATTTTGCATGCATTTTTGTAGCGCAGCACGCGAAAGGAGTGCAGCTGCCGTCGTACTCCCCGTCAATTACAGCCTTCGTTCGCAGAGGGAGACGGCAAGAAAGCACTCTCTCGCCGACGGCGACCGCATTCGTTTTAAAAGCTGAACCGCATGTAATCGATTTAGCGAGCGACGAGACTATCGACGGAGACAGCGACGAGTGACGGCGATTTATCAAGGTCACCCGTCGCGTCGCTGGGTTTTTTAATTTCTAGGAAATGTCGCTCATCGCCTTGGCCGGTTGTTCCCGTCGCTTTCATGCGGTTTGCCTCGTCGCGCAACTGACCTAGCGACTGCGAAGAACTGACGTGCTGATACACGACGAGAAGTTTGCACATGCAAATGGTCAGTATAAAAAACTTAAGGACATTCAAGGAAGTTAGCAGGGAGGAAGTGGCCGACTGGGCTAACGCGTCTGAGCTCGTAAGCTTACGGTGGGAACCTCCAGGGTTCGATTCCCACTGCCCCCGCCCGTAAGTTAGCGATTAGAGTGATCGTGTGTGTTTGTGTTGAATGCATTGTGTCGATTGTGTGCTAAAAATGTGGGTGTGCATGTTTATATGTATCTACTTGCGAATGTGGAAGAATCGAAATAAACTGTGAATAATCGGCGTCCATTTTTTGTGTACATTTAATTTGACGTTGACTAGCGCCACCTGGATTACTCATTTCCAGTTTCAATTTTTGTTGCGCCTGCCACCTGGTGGTAAGTGGCATAACCCCACACCTTTTTTTTCCACCGGAAATCACGTGACTAGTTGCGTTTCCGGTCTTCCGTCGGGAGGTTGTGCTAGTTACTAGCTAGAGGTAGTAAAATACATGAATTCTACTTCGAGGCTAGTAACATTTACTAGCTTCTTGACCTAGTAACCGTTACTAGCTTGACCGTTACTACCTAAGGATACTAGGTACCTAGTGACATATGTGACACGCGGTTACTAGCTCTTACCTAGTAAATACTACTAGCTTTTTTTAATTGTGTAGGATCCTTTGCGGCGGATACAGGCCTTTTTATTTGTATGTTTGGTTTTTACAAAATAAAATAAAACCAGGACAAACGCTCCTGTTGCAGCTTGACAAGGACCAGTCTCCTTGACACATCTTGGCTGGAAAGCAACATTGTAAAAAAAAAAAAAAAAACAAAGCCCAGAGGTAAAAACACAAACACTGCACAGCTGCCCATATTTTTTCGCTAAGAAAAACTTGAAGCAACTAAAACGGAAATACAAGTACAACTCCTCAAACCACTCCATTGATAGCCATTTCTAACGCGAAAACTAATTTCAACATCTAGCACGATGATACTGGCAGCACGACGATACTGGCAAGCTTGTGAAGCAGAAAAGCCGGCGTCAATTGCGTTGTAACGGGAAAATCCTGATTGGTTGATACGGTCATGACGTCGCTGCCACATAACCTTCCGCGGGAATTTCACACAACCCGAAAATTCTATGTGAAACACGACGTCACACATGAAATGCAAATGATTAAATTCATGACATGTAATGGGTATTAAAGGTCACCCTATTTCTCAAACGATTTCAGTTTATAATGTAACTCCTTTGCTTTAAAGAACAGTTTGAAGAATATTAGGCGGGGTCCGAACCAACGACCCTTCGGTTGCAAACGAGACATGCTACAGACATGTCCGCCGCACTTCCTGTTTCTAGCACGAAGAGAATGAGAAGTGAATGAGAATGCTACGCGAACGGGGCCCGAAAACGCTATCGCGCGTTCCACTCTAAAAGCCAAGCTTAAGCGTCCTCCAAGTGCTTTGAAGCATGTGCACTTTCGTTCAATATGAAAATGAAAAAGGTAGCTTGAACCTTCATAAACGACGGAACCGTTGACAAAATAACGTTACCAGTGAAACAAACAGTGTCATCGCAATATTGGAGGTTCACTCGCTGGATGACTTTCGAGGGCCTCTTCAGTCTAAAATGGGGGTCGTTAGTTTCTGATAAAACTTTTCTGGCAGGTACAAGAACCTCCTCGCGGAAGTGTCCACGAAACTAAAAAATAATGGACACAAAACACCTCTGGAAAATCCCCGTATTGCAACTCACGCGATAAACGAGTCGTGACGTAAAAGGATCAGGTTGCCGTCTCCAGAGGGCGCTCCTTCCACCGCCCACCTCACCATCTATACGTTGCTTCCTACTTTTTGGTTTTTGAGAGGGGTTCGATGTTCATAAGAACGGGAAACGGAAAAAGGCGTGACGTCATGATTTGTTACTTCAGTATCCTGTCACGTCGCAAGTTTTGTAGAGTTCTGAAGCGAAAATGCCTGTTTCTAAATCTGAGATTCCCGAATTAATATTAGGATGAAATCTTAGTTAGCTTTGAATGATAATGTGGCAGCATAATTGATGGTACATAAACGTGCTCGGATCGTGAAGACCTACGACTGCAGATGTTTAGTTGGAGACGCCCTTTAACCTTTATTTATAAGTCAACATTAATAAAAGGGCCATGAAACAATTTCAACTTAACATTAGTTTATTGATGTTCAGAATAAACCCTCGATATTCCCAAAGCTATAAAAGCTGCATTCGGTTTTCTCTCTATACTCTGTACTTTGAATGACCCCAAAATCGCCGTGCTACCTTACCTTCAAAGAAAGACAAACTGATACACACAGACTAAAAGCGCAAAGTGACGGAGCACTCTCTACGCTCCACTAGCTGGCGGACGAACACGTAGAGGAGGATGGCCGGGTACATTGCACCTTTGGTAATCCTCCCGTTGTTGCTAATCCTCCCTTAGCGGCAGCTCCTCGTTTCTGCCATATTAGTTGACGACGACCAAGGTTCCACACAAGTTCACTCGTTTCTGTAGAATTGCAACGTTCCGACGGTCGGCCCCTAAGCTCGTAGCATCGGCCGCCCTCTAACTTAGGTTAATAAAACAGTCGCAGTAAAATCAAGAAACAACTCAGCAGCGTTCACCCCCTTAGCCCACACAAAAAACAAGCGGTCAGTTGATCATACTCCAAATATACATGCCTCACACAAGTAATGCAGTCACGCGTTCAGATAGACTGCGTACGTGGTCAGCTGCAAACATTTTTAAAGAAGCGACGCAACATTGCATTACTAAATGCCACCCAGAATTATTCCTAGACACGCATAACTAGTAAAACACGCGTTATTTGTTTTTCAGGCGTGTGGCAGTCGCAGGAAAAAAAGTTATAGAACGACAAAAAGTACTTACCTCCTCAACCCCGCAGCCAGAACAAGCGGCCAATTGAGCTTTAACCGATTCTATGCCACCAGAGTTTATCATATATATTCTAAAGAGTGTAACAACCCTATTTATGACTTTGGCCTGTCCCATCGGTAACACCGTTGTTCGCTTAACAAAACATCGCAAAAAATTGTGTAATTTCAAACACCCTAAAAAAGTATGCAAAGTTCAAGTAAAATCATCGAAGAAAGGGTAAAAGCGCAGGCGAGCTGGTGAAGAACTTCCATCGTAAACCGGAGACACGGCAAAATAAAAAAAAACGGACAAAACAACAACAAGTCTCAACAAGTCTCCACAAGTCTTTTGAGACTTGTTGTTTTGTCCGTTTTTTTTTTATTTTGCCGTGTCTCCGGTTTACGATGAAAGTTCAAGTACCTTAAAGGGGCACTCAAGTGGTTTTTGAGTTCGTGTTTTGATGATGACAGCTGAATTTAGACCCCCTAAGTATCCCTAAAAACCAAAAAATATAGTCATACGGTGATTATTTCTTTAATAAAATGTAATTGAAGGCCGCCAAACCTCGGATCCACCCGAAAACGAAACCACTCTCATTGGTCCTCGCACGCTTATCAAAAGGATCTCGGGCCAATGGCGTTGGACGACGTTCCGTCGCGCAGTGATCCTGAGGTAGCCGCATCGGCCGAACCTCTTTGTCATTCGAGCTTCGATCATGTTGGAGTTCTCTACGCTCGAGGACCTGACGCCGTTAGAGGTTAAAATTCTTCGGCGGACAGCCGACCTGGGGATGATTTCCTATGACCCCACTTCGACGTGCGATGTGGACGATAGCAGCGCTTCGGAGTCATGTTCGGGTTCCGAGGACGGCGAAACGCAGACCTTTTCGGGCATTCTTCGATTTGCGGTTGGGGCAAGTCGTAACCGCACCAACGTTTGACATCGCAGCGTTACCTCTGGTACGTGATGTCAAATGATGTCGCCACGTTGCCTTTCGCCTCGGGAGGACGGGGGAAAGACTGGTTCAGACATGTGCAACGAGCGCGTACCTACGACTGCGTTTGTTGCGATCGGAACGACCGCTCTGCGCCGCGCGTACACAGACCTGCAACCACTACAACAAGCGCATCGGGTCGTCAGCACGGCGACCGCTTCTATACGCGGCCGTCAGCTGTTTCAGCGGCCACTCTAAAAAGGGGACGCACTGCTACTCAATGCCGTAACCGAATATAGACAGACAGTTGTCTATAGCCTAAAGCTTTATTATTATTTTTTTCTTGATAGGCTTGCAGGGTACAGTGGATGAAAAAAATGAAAAGATGCAGTACGCCGTCTTGGACGATCACGACTCTAATACACGACATTGCAATAGTACAAATATCGCCACACGCAGTTTCTACGATTATAAAAGACAATGTAATCTTAGCAGCGATATAGCAACGTAGAAATATGATTTCGTGATCAGATAGACGTTGCGAGCGTTCAGGATTGCTAACACTAATCACTTCTCTCCGGTGATGAAAACGCGTGAAAATTCGCATCCTTTATACGGTACGCGCCAGTAATACCTTGAACTTGAGCACACGCATGAAATGCGCCAAATAAGAAATCCGGGCGATGTTCGAGGACACAAATGCTTAGAAAGCACCACTGTAGTCGAAGTAAACAAACGCGACGGCATGGGCGTTTCTGCTGTCTTGAGAGTGCCGCCACGACATCGCCGCACGAGTAGGTGGATCTTCCCTTTTAGTACGTGCTGGGTTATCATAGCGACACACGACGAAAATTCACAGTCAAGGATAGCGCTTTTACGCGGAACGATGAGCTTTCACCACGCCGTCCACGTCGACGACCACCACCGAGGCGTGGCCGGCCTGCAACGCGCGCAGATACGTGCGCTTCCGCGCATCCCGGGGGAGCGGGAAATTCACCCCCCGCGGAGGAAGGCAAGGAGAAAACGTAGTCCCTTGTTTGTGAAACGATAATTGCAGTATCGCGTATTCTAAACTAGAAATATTTTACGTCTTTTCAAATTATCATGCACAACATATTTAAATGAACTGAAAATTGTTTCTTTAGCGAAACTTTACAAAGGCCGCCAAAATTTTCAAACATACGATAATTTCATTGGTCCTCGCAAGTACAGAAAAGAGTCCGCACGTATTTTATTCCTGCGTGATTAATAGGCGGTACTGCCTTCTAAAACTGAAGATACTCATTCACGGACACTTCCTTAACGCCATCGCACCAAAAAGTAGCTTCTCCAAAAACTGCTTGAGTGCCCCTTTAAAAAAAATGGTGTTGTGATCTGACACCCTATATATGAGGCGTAATTTTTCCAACACACTTAAAATATGTTCCAATTTTTGAACAGCGGGTGTAATCAAGTCCTCACACACTTAAAATATTAAGTCATTGTTTTGGAAAAACACACGCAGAAATGGTGTAAGGATTCGAGTCAAAGGCAAGAGCAAAACAACCATTAAATACGGTTTCATGGTTTCAATTACCACTTTAATTGGACCTAGGCAAAAATACTCCAAGTATATCCAAACCACTTTATTATTTTATTCCAGCAAAACGTTTTATCACACGTTCGCTAAAAAAAAAGCAATAACTCAGAGTTTCGCACATTCACCCGACGTTTAAGCCAAGAAAATGAACGCAATAGCTCAAATGACTGCATTTAAAAAATATAGCTTTCACAAAGTCTCGTTCAATCTGTGCGCAAAAACTCGCACGCGCGCTGTACCCTGAAAAGAATATGCGCGCACACAGACAAACACATACACACACACACCGTTTTTTTCTCGATCATTGTTGCTCCCATAGCTGCAACTCCAGGTTTCTGTCATACTAGTTGAGGACGACTAAGGTTCCCCAAACGTTCACTTGTTTCCGTACAATCGCGATGTTCTGACGATCTTGGTTCACAATAATAAATAAGTTATTTCGCAACCTCGAGCAATTCACCGTGAGGTCATGAATGACTGGCCACACTCAGTACTTTCTGAACTGTTTAACAGCATTTATTGAGCTCAAGCAAATCAACAATCCTGATCAAGCCTCACACAAATGGTGCCGTTTTGAAGGCAAAGGAAAACAGTAACGGCTACAAGTCACTCGAGTGCTTCCAAAAGTAATCAATTATTCTTGTGATTACTTCCTAACAGAAGTATTCAAAATATTACAACATTACCTTAAAAAAATGTGATCAGGAGTGATTTAATTACTTGCAGTGAGTAGCATGCAAGCCCGAACCTCACCAGCCAGGCGACATAAGTAGCCGGTTCAACACCCCAAGGTCGAGCAAAGGGGACGATCCCACATCCGCTTCATCCTGAAGTAGACAAGGCCGGGCGTTAAATCGCGTTTGATCCAATCGTATGCTCGGAATACGTCACGTGACTATATGTTCGCCACCGGTAAGGCGTAGAGCCTAAAATCGCGTGACCGCACTCGTAACTTTGATATACTAGGAGAGCTCGTAGCATGCGTTGGGGTTCATTCTACCTAGAAGAAGAGTAGCCATGAAACGGGAAAACGGTTCGATATTGCCCGTTGTTGTACAACAGACAGAGAAAAGCATTCCTCATAAGACTTTTTCAGTTTTATATGTGGGTATCATCTGCGATTTTATACATTAATGAAAATATATAATTTTCAGAGTGTGATGCATTTATCGTCCGCATTATTGCGTTCATTCCGCTCGCTCTCTTCACTAACCGACTGTCGCCGTGTTTTTTTTTTAGGCTTTCGTCTTTTTTATAGCGGACAGAATGCATTCTGAAGTTTCTTCTAGTCCTTTAGTCTTGCGGAGGAGGGGGACGAGAGGTTTACCAGGGAGTTGTGAGCAGGAATTGACCTCGCGAAAAGCCGCATATAAGATCCACGGGTCGCGGTTATGGCACCCCTGCTATAGAGTGCCCTGGGAAAACCTGTCCAAGTGGTGCGTCCTAAGAAGCAGCATTCCTTACATGTTTATTACATTTGCAGCGTGTGGCTTGAACTGGTCCCTGTAATTGCCACGCCTACCTCATCACGCCGTAGATAATTTGCGGAACTCGAATGCTATTGATTGCGAACTAAGGCCAATACTATATACGTAGTGCGACACCGTCAATGGGGAAGAGTCATGGTCATTGACATGGTGACAATGGCAAGGAGAGGCTTCAGTTGTTGAGACTCCAGCGGGAGTGTCCTGCCTTTGACAACGCTCAGTCGTCTCGAGCGCGCACGCATTCAAAGCACGATGGAAGGCGTGGAGCGCGTGGTAGAGGCCGCCCTACTGATAAACCCAGTGTAACGTTTCACTACCTGAATAATAAAACTGGAAATCAAACCAGAATTGTTTCTGGAAACCTGAGAGCCAGATTGCAGACAAAGAAATAATCTGTGAAAACCTAAATTCCGCACAGAATTCAGATAGATTTTCTGTGCCATAATCCAGATAGTGAAAAGTGATACTGGCTTTTTTTGGTAGGGGAGGGGGAGAGCGCTCAAGAGACACGGTGTGCCGCTCTCACTTTGTCGATGACTATATTCATCTTTTTCCCTCGAAATGAAAAGGGTTGGATGAAGCCTTCTAGACAGATTGGTGATCATGTGAACAACTAATTCAAAACGTGCTGATGTCCCACTCGCTCTAACACCGTTGCGCAGTGAATGCGCGACATTGTTAGCTCAAAGATGACATCGGCGCTGTTTTCGTGTTTTCCTTTCAAAGGAGAATGCCGGTCTCCAAGCTTTACCACTTCTGTTAATGTTCCAAATTAGCATATCGCACGAAAGTGCTGGTTAGACAACAACCTTTGAAGTCTAAAAGAAAAACAAAAAAAGCTATCGCCTGCGTGCGCTAACAGTGTCGCGCGAAACACGGACTGCAACGCGCCAATGACAACTAATCGACCACAATGCTTCTGTTGCTGCCTGTCGTCATGACAAAGTTGAGTCAATGCGACAAACATTCAGATTATCGCCTTCCCATTACACCCTTTTTTGGCGTTCAGAGTGCTGGATGTAAAGAGGAGACCTCGCTGACGATGTACGAAGGGCGCTTTGCTCTCTTCGTACAGTTCTTGGCAGACTGTTAGAGAGCGGATCTGTTCAAATTCGTCAGCGAGGGTGTGTCATCCAAGGAGTTCGGGTATGCTTGATTTCTATATTTTATCTGGCAATTCTGCAGGTCCCGTTAAGGCCCAGGCAGTTGAGGACATATCACAGAGGGAAAACTATAATTTTATAAAACAGTGAAACATCTTCAATACGACATGTTACCAAGAAAAAATATTAATAGATTTCTCAGGGCAGTCTTTAAGTGTATTAATCTCTGAGAAAATGTTTTCGGCCAATGCGTTGCTAAACGGCATCTTTAGGCATGCAAAATCGTACAGCCATGGTTCTTGAAAAGCAAAAAAAGATAACTTAAAAACTTTATTGTTCCGGTGGGATAGTTTTAGCTGCCTATCGTTATTAAACCGAGTAGTCCGACGTAGAACAGGTGATAAAAAACACTAAAATAAAAAAAATTAAATCAGATGGAACACACATTAAAATAAATTCAAAGACAAAAACAATTTTAGCTTTTTATTCTTACGAATGACCATTGATGAGGTGACGAATGACCTGAGAAAAGTAAGCTTCTATAAAATGAACTTGCACCCCCGAAAAAAAGAAGGCTAGCATCACCGATGTCGATCGCTGCGTAACAGCAGGATCGAGCGCTTTGGCGAGACTGACTCCATACGACGCGGTGGGGCGTCTTTTGACCCGGAGCCTGGAACATTCTCCCTCGTTCGTTCTGGTAGCATACAATCTGACCACACACGGCTGTCCAGCGTTATAGAACCTATGCTCACATAAAGAAAAAAAACAAAAAAACGACAAGCGATGGCATGATTAAAACCCCGGCCATCGGCGTGCGAGCCAAGAGCGCTGCTTTCTTGGCTATCTGCGCACTCCAAAATTGCATCGCACCAATGCCACACAAAACAAAATCAAAACAAGAGCAGTAAGCAAAAAAGTCCTCTGGAACACGAAAAGTCCGCAGTTTTTAGCGTAGAACGGCTTGACCCGGAGCATGTGAACCAGCTCGTGTCGTGGTCGGCTTCGTGACATTTGTATTCCGCCACGCACCACTTCGTAGTTCAGCTCCCTGAGCCAGCGAAGCACCTTGGACGGCCAGAAGTACCGTTTCAAAAGTTTTTTTGCTGAGGCTGAGGCGACGAATGGGTGTCCCAACCTACACTCTTTCTCCTGTGTGGAAGTGAACGTCCCGACGACGAAGGCTGTAGCGGCCAGCGTCGACACGTTGCTGGTCTTGAAACCGGAGTCGGGCGCGCTGGCGGACTTGTTCGGACCGTTGAGCAAAACCCTGTTCGTCGTTGCTCACATTGTCAGCTGCGTAGAGTGGTAGCATCGCATCGAGCATGGTCGCTACCTTCAGACCACGTACCAGCTGTAAAGGTGGTGGTCTCATGAGGCGCCGTGTTGTATGCAAACGTGACGTAGCGTAATACTTCGTTTCAGGCCTTGTACTCTATGGATATTATGTCGGCGATTGTCATCTTGAGCCGCTCCGTCAGCCCGTTGGTCTGCGGATGGTACACCATGGTGCGACTATGGCTCTGTGGCTGAGACGAAGAATTTATTGCGTCATCTGCGCCATAAACAATGACCCGCAATCTGTAATGAAATGCTTGGAAGCGCGGTGCCTCAGGACGATGGACTCAATGAAAAAACTGTCGATTTCAGCCGCAACGTACATGGACGGCAGTGCCGTTCTCGCGAGCGAGTTCGGGCTTCCGTTCATATACCTAACACCAACGGAACGGGAGTGCGTGTGTGGCGGCCTCTGCCATCACCCGACGGAGACCGCCCAGCCGGCAACGAGTGGCCCGCAGGCTCCGAGCAGGGAAGCAGTGAGCAACATTCGCGCGGGCGAGACGAGAGCGGCGCGTTGCCGAAGGACAGGGACGCGGTGGAGATTCCGAAGGGAAAGCGGCAGCGACCCGGCCGTTTCGGGAACCGTTTCCTCTGCGATGGTCGCTCCCCAAGAAGCAGAAAATAAACAGCACCATTTCTGGTTTCCACCAAAGTCGGACGTCCTCTCTTTTTGTCGTCAAAGAACACGAACGGCAACCCACACGTGAAAACTAGCGTCGTCCGGACGAATAATGGTCTCCAGTCGACCGTTAGAACAGCCATATACAGCGCACCAATTTGGCATGACTACCATTTTGTAGAATCCTTCGAGTACCGTGTTCCCAAAGTAAAAACGACACCGACATCTGAAACCAAAACCAAATGCCTCCCGCGTGTTATTTTAATTTCATTTTGTTCGCCCATAGTTGCTCGTTGCCAGTTTCGCGTCCAGCGTAGCAAAGAGAAAAACAATTATGGTGTTTTATTTACTGTATTCACGGTTTAGTAATAATTTCCGGTCCGATTTATACTTTTCACGGTTATTCAAGCGCAAATTAGAACAGTATTCCTAAAAATTGCGAACCAAAACGTGACCGAGGGCACGTCTCTCGTTTCGACCAATCGCTGACGCGTCTCTTGTGACGTCGCGCTTCTTGGCCCCGCAACGGTCACGTGAGCTCCGCTTCTCCTGGCTTCTCTTGCAACTCACGGGGCATCGCCCCAGTCGATCCCGGTGCGATTCTTTCTGCGACTGTTTAATTGATTTGCGCGGCACACAAGCGCCGGTTTTGGCTAAAATTTGGGCGACGTGGCCTGAGATGTGCCTGGAACCCAGATCAATCGCCAAAAAAATATCTGAGATAGCCTTCATTGTCCCTTTAAAGGTTCTTGCTAAACTCCATCCTGGCATTGGAAACAGTCGCAGTATGTTTTTTCCTGTATAAAACGTAAAACCATTTACTACTACTCCTACTACTACTACTACTACTAATGAGAATAATAATAATGATAATTTTATTTCCACAAACATTCGAAACACAATACAAGATACTGGTCTGCCCAAGCCAAATAAGGCTTGCAGGGCAAGGCCTAACGAATCGCGCGGCGCAAGAAAAAGAAAGAAGAGGAAGGAAAAGTTCAAATCAAACAGAACAACCAATACTAGTAAAAATATCAAAGAAACCAATACGGCGATACTACAGTGATATATTTGTCAACATTGTTTTCAACTTTTTCCTCATGTTTTCATTGAAGATGTCCTCGGGAAGCTTATTAAAAATAAAAGGCACATACAATGAGCGCATCCTTTTTTTCCTTAGCGCGTAAAACATTGTGGGATCACAAATTGCGCAGCGTGACTAAGACTTCTACAAGGTATGAAAGGGCGCTTGAATTCGTTAGACCAAATATGGCATGGTGCAACACTTTGCACAAAAAGGGAAGAGAAATTTGGCAATCTTAAAAATGCGAAGATATCCTTTTCAGATGACGTCACCGAATCGTACCCAGCGCTCTTTAATAAACCCTGCAAACTACGATCAACTTTGATGTGCCACAGCTCAGAGCAGTTTGCAAATATTCTAATTCCATACCTAAAAATGCTGTAGCCAAGGGCGTGCGCAACAGATTTCCTTATAGCAAACGGCGTATAGGTTCTATTATTAAAAATAATACAACTAACGCTTCGAAGTTTCCCACACACGTAAGATAATTGTGAATTCCACGACATGTCGGAGTCAAGAAACCACTCCCAAATACTTTACACTATCAACATACTGTGATAGTCCACGCCAGGCACATCGCCCGAATCAAGGTCAGGGACAACATTCCAAATCGAGGACGTAGACCGCACTGACTGGCCCAGTCAGGCATCGTCTTCGTCGTCTGTTTATTTACAACCGCGGTGGCGCCCTCGTGTGTTCGGCGCAAGATATCACACCCCTCCCACCCCTAATAATGAAAGTTAGTGGAAACTAAGAGATATAAAAAAAAGGTTAGTGAAAACAAATCATTTAAGTGACTACGGAGAGTTGCGCTGCACAGGCCGACGTACGCTGGTGCCCCGACGTGGAGCTGTGGTGACAGTCGTTTGACTAGGAGACGCTGTGCTTTCTGCAGCCCTTGGCTGCTGCTGTTCCTCAGCTGGAACCTCTGGGCAGGTGAGTTCAGGCATTTGACAGGAGAGGTCAGGTGCCAGAACATGCTGTGCCGTATTGGACATGTCAGGAACAGTGCCTGGAATGTCAAGGTCCTTCTCAATGTCTGCAGCTGTTCCAGCATGTTTACTGTGGTCAACTTGCGGCAAACGGTTCGCCTGCCGGAGATGATCATGGTGGCGCGTCCACTGTCGCCCGTCAGCCAGCTGGAGGTCCGATGAAAATGTTCCCTGGGCTGTGATCACAGCCGGCATCTATGCAGGGCCTGGACGAAAGTTCCGGGCGAATACTTGATCACCAGGCTGTGCTTCAATCCGAGGTTTCGGTCTTTTGTCACATCTGATTTTCTGCTGAAGCTGCTTCTGCTGCACCGTGGTTCTCAGGTCAGGTCGTAGCAGGTCCATCGCCGTCTTCATTTTTCGTCCCAGCAGTAACTCGGCGGGGCTGCAACCCGTGACCTCATGTGGCGTCGATCTGTAAGTGATCAACATGCGCGAAATTTGTGTACGAAGTCCCCCGGTCCAGCCTTCTGCAACTTTCGTTTTACAGTCTGAACTGCAGGCTTTGCAGCGCCATTAGGCGCTGGGTGGTACGGTGGTACCAGTATTCGTCTCAAGCCATTCTTCTTCAAAAGTGTGGCATACATGTCGCTCACAAACGCTGGACCATTGTCTGACACCACAATGTCCGGCAAACCCTGGTTTGCAAACATGGCTCGCAGACACGTGATGGTGGCCTCCGCAGACGGAGTTGAAACCGGAAACACCTCAGTCCACTTGGAAAATGCATCCACTGCAATAAAAAAATAAGCGTTGCGGTAAGGCCCTCTGTAGTCGACGTAAAGTCTCGGCCAGGGTCTGTCTGGAAACGGCCATGGCATGACGGGTATTGGCCGTGATTCTCGCTGCTGCTCCTGACAGGTGGGACACTCTTGCACAGCCGCAACATTATCATCGTCTATTTTAGGTCACCACACGTGGCTCCGCGCTACAGCCTTCATCTTGGATATCTCTGGATGGATTTCGTGAAGAAGCCTCAGGACGTCGCGTTGGAGAGAGGCAGGAACCAACACACGATTGCCCCAAAGCAATAGTTGCCTTGTACACTCATCTCTGTGAACCGCGTCTCGTACGGTTTTCCCCCTGGTCCCAAATCCGACCGGCAGCCAGTCCACAAGGCCTCTCTTACTCGTGAGACCACTGGGTCCCAGGCGGTGGCCTCAGCGACAGCTGTTGACAACAGCACACGTGGGTACAACCCTGCCAGCATGAAGACTTCAGCAGGGCAGTCCACGGGAAAATCTGTTGCTGGCAGTGGCAGGCGACTCAGCCCGTCCACATGTGCGATATGGTCACCAGGCCGGTAGCTCAGTTTATAGCGGTACCCAGACAACAGCACGGCCCATCGCAGCACGCTTGGAGAGCACGACTCTGGAACAGGCTTGTCCGACGCGAGCAGGCCCAGTAGCGGCTTGTGATCTGTGATGGCTTCAAATGGTCGGCCCCACAGGTATTGCCTGAATTTCGTTACTCTGAAGACGAGGCCCGACGCTTCTTTGTCCAGCTGGCTGTAGTTTTTTCCTGTAGCTGCAAGGATTCGAGATGCAAAAGCAATGGGACGCTCCTCCCCCGACGCTTTTCGCTGTGCCAAGACGGCTCCGAGTCCACACGGTGAGGCATTCGTGATCAGCACTGTCGGCCTTGCAGGGCCGAAATGTGCTAAAACTCCAGTGGATGCTAGCAGCTTTTTACTTCTCTGGAATGCTTTCTCTTCTTCAGATGTCCAACACCAGCGGGCTCCTGCCCCCAGCAAGCGGTTCAAAGGATACAACACATCCGATAGATTTGGCATGAACCTTCTATAAAAGTTGATCAAGCCCAAGTAGCATTGCAGTTCCTTCACATTCCGAGGCACTGGTGCCACCAGCACGGCTTTTGTATTGGTTGGATCTGGCTGAAGACCAGCTGAGCTGATGATGTGCCCCAGATACTCCACCTTGGCCGCCATGAACTCGCATTTAGACAGCTTCAGCCGCAGTCCAGCTTTCTTCAGTCGCTCCAGGACCTAGCACACATTTGCGCAATTGTTGCTGTCATTGGTGCCGGTAACGAGTATATCGTCAAAGTATACTGTGACATGATCAAGGTTGTGTAGGAGGTTCTCCATCGCGCGTTGAAACAAAGCTGGAGCTGACGACACCCCAAGCGGAAGTCTAGTAAGTTGATGCAAACCCTTCGGGGTGTTGATGGTAACAAACGTTTGCGAGTCTTCGTGCAACTTGACCTGCTGGTATGCATCTTTCAGATCGAGATTCGTAAACTTGAGTTCCCCCGTTAGCCTTGCGAACAGTTCCTCGATGCGAGGGATCGGCTACGAGCACCGTCACATGGTTGACTGTTACCTTGAAGTCGCCACACAGGCGAACACAGCCATTCCGCTTCACTACGGGTCCGATGGGCGCGGCCCTTTCGGACGTCTTCACTGGTCGAATGACGCCCTCGCGCTCCATCCTCTGCAACTCCTCAGTAACTCTGTCTCGTAACGCGAACGGGACTACTCGCGGCTTGAAAAATCTTGGTTTAGCACCCTCCTGTACGGTAATCTGGGCGGCCACGCCATCAAAAGTACCCAGTCCTTCCGAAAATACTTCATGGAACTGGGTCACAGCTTCCTCCACTGACTTCGAAGCGTTGACGACTTCTGGCTTGATGATTGCTAGCTTGAATTCCCTCATCCAGCGTCTTCCGAAAAGCGTAACACGGGCCTTTTACGACGAACAAGGGCAGAACGCGCTCGTTCTCGCCTAGCTTCATGGTTGCCTCAACCTTGCCCACCACAGGCTTCATGTCGACAAAAAGCTTCTTAACTGGACGTCCGATGGCTCCAGCGTCGCCGAAGGAAACAGCTCCGTAAACTTCCTCTCGCTAATGGTTGACAAGCTGGCACCGGTATCCAACTCCATGTTCAATGTCACTCCGTTGAGTGCAACTTGGACTCGCATTGGCTCTGGTCCGGCCGCTTGAACCGCCCAAAAGTCGTACGCCTCCTGCGTTCCTGGTTTGGATTCCGGCGCTGCCAGCTCGTCATCCACGTTGTGGACAGGTCTCGATCCACTCCTGGGTGTCGCCTTTTCTGTTCCACATGTATTGGATCTGCATACCCGAGCCAAATGCCCTCTCTGCTCACACTTGAAACAGACGCTGCCTACGTGACGACATTGGTGTGCTAGATGATTACCCTCACAGCGGAAGCAAGAACCCCTTGCCTGCTGTTTGGTGGGCTTAGTCTTGACAACATTCGCAGACTCCCCGGCCTGCACAGGTGTCGCTTGAGCCAGCTGAGCACGTAATGCACGGGAATCTTTCTTGGCAGCCTCCATGGCGATTACGGTGTTCCTCGCGGTCTCAAAGTCCAACTCGGCCGTTTCCAGCAGGCGAGTCTGCATCGCGACGTCGTTGATTTGGCCGCTCACGATTTGGTCCCGTAGCATGCGCTCCCGAAACGTTGCGAACTTGCAGTCTTCGGCAAGCTTCTTCAGCGATGCGATGTAATCGTTGACAGGCTCTTCGTCCCGCCGATGCCGAGAAAAAAACTTGAAGCTGGCCACCACCTCCGATACCCTCGGCGAGTAGTGATTGTTCAAACTTCGAAAATCGCAGCTAATGTTGCTTCGGCAGGCTTCGTAGGGGCGAGCAGGCTCCGCAGCAGCGAGTAAGTTTCTGACCCACAGCACGTCAGAAACACGGCAGTCCTCTTCGTTGCAGCGATGTCGTTCACAGCGAAGTATAATTCTACCCGTTCGTGATACTCTGTCCAATCCGACGTAGCCGAGTCGAACGGTTCCACCTTCCCGATGACAGGCATGGCTGCTGAAGTTGATGCAGGACAAACTGGTAAGACGTGCGCGACCGTTCTTTATCGCTCGTCGCCAGTTGTGATAATCCACGCCAGGCACATCGCCCGAGTCAAGGTCAGGGACAACATTCCAAATCGAGGACGTAGACCGCACTGACTGGCCCAGTCAGGCATCGTCTTCGTCGTCTGTTTATTTACCACCGCGGTGGCGCCCTCGTGTGTACAGCGCAAGATATCACAATTTTTAATGCCATCTTGAACTCCATGGGTGTTGGCATGGAGTTACGAAGTGGAACGGTCAAGAAGAAATTTTCAAGGCTGTCTTGAGTGAACCTCGAAGTGAGAACAAACTCAAAATTCGGCTCATGGAGCAGCAGTTGTTGCAGTTCAAGGATGGAGGTTGTCGACAAGAAAATGCCTGTTTGGACGGGCTTGAAGGTGCCATCGCCAATTCTCGCATTCAGAATAATCTCCCTGAAGTCCTCTAAAAAAGAAAATGCCTTCCGACGGTTTTCCAGATTTTTTGTGCTCAATGCTAGGACAGGATGTCTACTCGACATGAGGTCGAACCAGTGGTTCGCCTGCTCCAGAAGCCAGGCCGTGGTCAAGATAGTGGATCCCACCCGTGGACATCAACCATGTATCGCAGGGCAGCAGCGGTAGAGTGGCTGATCACGTGCATGGCTGTGCTCACTTTCATTTTTTCGAAATGGTTGGGCTCAAGTACTTCCTTTCTCAGTTTTGGTGCTGGTTTGAAGGTTTGGTCCTCTTGGAACTTTGCAAGCCTGCGCACTGATTCCAATGACAATTTTGTGGAGGGAAGCTGATTCTTTTTAACTGTGTCCTCCGAGAGTGTGATCGTCTGGTTGCGGAGCAGGTGACCACTAAGGTTCTTAATAAGGTGTGGAACACCTGCTAAGAACACAATTCTCTGATCTGGTATGCTAGGATGCCAAATGCCATTTGACACAACTCTGTGCCTTCCAGCGGTGATGCCAAACGCCAGCCACATCAAGCGGTTGCAGGATCCTATATCTGTGGTGATGGCTACGACGGTCAGGCCAATCTGGTGACATTCCTTAATAACCGCCAGCACTACCTTTGATGCATCTTTCCCACTGTATGAGCCACCTGGAGGTTGATATGCAAAGACATTTTGTAGGTACTCCGTGCATGTCTTGTGTATTAATGGAAACACGGGGACGCAGCAGGAAGTATTTGATTCTCTGGTGGTGGTTTGCACTGTAAATTAATATCACCCTGTCCTTGATTGGGTTTCCATGCCGCTCCTTGCGTTCCCTTTCATACTTGGCATAATTTCCACTAAATCTTGAAATGAAGCTTATACTAACATGCTTGTGATATACTTATAAAAATATTAGATTAACTTTATTTTATTTAAAAAAAAAAGATTGGAACGGAAAGCAAGTTTAGGACATCCGACAAACAAAAAATAAGAACCCGTTCAGTTTTGTTCTGTTACCCCCCGTTCGTGCTGTTAGCATGTTAAACCAGAACAAACGTCCCACCTATCACTGGTCATAGGTTGTTCAATCATTCCCTTCCAGCAGCCTTGTGAACACTACTGCTACTCCTTTTCTCATTCTCCATGCTTGTCATCTTTAAATATCTACTCTGTATGATCTCCTTTGCTCCGTTTCTATGCTGTCACTTTAATATATAGAGTCATGTGTCGTTAATATGGACACGCCGCAATGTAGACAATGTTTGGGGACGGACTGCGTGAAAACATCCCTCCTTGTCTTGTTATTATTGACAACTCGCATTGTAAACAACTTTTTGGGGAGCAGAGGCATCCATATTAACGAGACAATCCATATACAAGGCAGGGTTCTCCAAACGATGGGTGGCAGTGGTTTTCATGCCCACGGCCACCAGTTGGCTCACTGTCAATCCCTATGATGTCGCACCCAGCTCTATATTCTGTTCCGACCACAGTGAATTGTGTGCAGTCTGAAGTGCTACACGGTGCACATGTTTGAAATCCGCGTGTTAGATGGTTGCTCGTGGACGACATGGTTAGTCACTATATCCCAGGAAAAAAATGACAGTGCTGAAAATGGCAATACAAAATGTTTATTATTCGCACTAACATTGTCAAGCACATATACACGATTTTGGTTAGTTTGCATACACGAAAATTAGTAGAAATAATTTCGCTGCAGTCAATGACAGGATTGGAATCAAAGGCATGTTTTTCCAGATGTCCCCCTCAAGTGCGAGCCTTGTATCCCAGGACCAATTGCTGATCTCTGCACATATCTCACCCAGAGGATAAGGGATTATTACGCCACATGACCAGCTGTATGGGGACGACGAAGAGGGTGCCCAGCAGTAGAGCTTGATCGGTGCCGTGATGCCATCTTTGCCTCTATCACAAGTCTAATTCAGCATGCACAAAACGGGTGGAGAGGCTTGCAATTTATGTGAAATTAACTGCATGCATGTCGCAGTGATTGTAGTTGGGAGAGCCGGTACATGTCAAAGAATTTAAAACGGCACGAAGACACAGAGACAGCACTGACATTTTCCTTTACTCCAAAATATGGACTATATATGAAAGACAAGACAAAAAGCCGAGGCAGGAGATGCCTTTGTGAAACCATCCCATACTGCACTGTCATGGGATGTACATCGTACATGTGTACAATGTGCAAATGTGCATCACAACAGGTGCAGTTGTCCCTCTAAGTTTAGGAACATTAAAATATAGGCCAAACATCTCCACAGGTTGGCCAGAGAAATCCGCTTACATTCAGTCCCGACATCTGCATTAGTGCTGAGCCACTTAATAGTTCCAGTTACAAACTGAGGACAATTCTGTGACAATGTGGTGTGGAGTGACTTGACGAAGGCATGTCCTGACTTTGTCTTATTACTGTTCCTTCTTTTACATATGTGCATTTTGAAGTAAATTATAATGACATATCAGTGCCACTGCTGTATCCGTGTCTTACGTCTGCGTTTTTTTTTTCTGTGTATATTCATGGATTTCTGGTTTCACATGTAAAAATGACAAGCAAGGCTGACGAAGAGATGCTGAAGTGATTTGGTCGAAACGCTAGGTACTGTCCCCTTAGAGCTGGTCACAATAACTAAAAATACCTCTTGCAGATATTTCACCCACTGCTTAAAGGGATACTGAACCGAAATTTCGAGCTCACAAAACGAGGCTGAACGGATAGGCGGGACGCTGCAAAACCCAAAAACATCACTCGTACAGCAATATATCCAACGGATCGCCGTACTTTTGGAAAAGAAGTGCGCGATTGAACACGGCCGACAAGGCCAACGAGACAAGTCACATCACGATTTTCACTCCCTCTCCTCCTCGCTACGTCCTGTCAAGTTGGTGAACTGAAGCAAGGCTGCTTCCCCTCATTCTCACATATTCCAGGACAATTACATCATAGACCATATGTCGGGGTACCTCTCAGCTCTCACACCGTCTTGCGGGTGACGTCAAGATAGGTACCACATGTACCACATAGTTTCCCATTGGGTTCTGTCTCCAGGACACCCGACACTCCCTCCGAGAATACGCGAGTGTAATACCGTTACACAAAAAGGACATCAATAGGCTGGAAATGGTACAAAGAAAAGCGGTTAGATTTATCTATGGGGTTCCGCGTTTTCGGTTTTTATTTTTTCAAAATTCAGCATACTTTTTTCGGTGTTTATTTTAAAATTCAATTTTCGGTTTTCTTTCAGTGTATATTTATGCCCACAAAAGTTTACCATCTTTTTTCGGTGAATATGAAATAAACACCAACGGACACCGGATCAGATGATCCTTGTAGCTCTGATATTTTCCGGACGTCGCAGGACGAACGGCCTCCGCAAACGTCGTCGGCTGCAGGGAAGTTTCATGACGAACAAGTCAGTGAAGGAAAGGAAGTCATCTCTATGTAGAAGGACTTGATTATAGCAAGCTGAGCAGAATTGCTTACGTCTGTGACTAGAGGTAGGGTTCCACACGTCGCAGGACGAACGGGCTCCGCAAACGTCGTCGGCTGCAGAGAAGTTTCACGACGAACAAGTCAGTGAAGGAAAGGAAGTTATCTCAATGTAGAAGGACTTGATTACAGCAAGCTGAGCAGAATTGCTTACGTCTGTGACTAGAGGTAGGGTTCCACACGTCGCAGGACGAACGGGCTCCGCAAACGTCGTCGGCTGCAGAGAAGTTTCACGACGAACAAGTCAGTGAAGGAAAGGAAGTCATCTCAATGTAGAAGGACTTGATTACGGCAAGCTGAGCAGAATTGCTTACGTCTGTGACTAGAGGTAGGGTTCCACACGTCGCAAGACGAACGGGCTCCGCAAACGTCGTCGGCTGCAGAGACGTTTCACGACGAACAAGTCAGTGAAGGAAAGGAAGTTATCTCAATGTAGAAGGACTTGATTACGGCAAGCTGAGCAGAATTGCTTACGTCTGTGACTAGAGGTAGGGTTCCACACGTCGCAGGACGAACGGGCTCCGCAAACGTCGTCGGCTGCAGAGAAGTTTCACGACGAACAAGTCAGTGAAGGAAAGGACGTTATCTCAATGTAGAAGGACTTGATTACAGCAAGCTGAGCAGAATTGCTTACGTCTGTGACTAGAGGTAGGGTTCCACACGTCGCAGGACGAACGGGCTCCGCAAACGTCGTCGGCTGCAGAGAAGTTTCACGACGAACAAGTCAGTGAAGGAAAGGAAGTTATCTCAATGTAGAAGGACTTGATTACGGCAAGCTGAGCAGAATTGCTTACGTCTGTGACTAGAGGTAGGGCTCCACACGTCGCAGGACGAACGGGCTCCGCAAACGTCGTCAGCTGCAGAGAAGTTTCACGACGAACAAGTCAGTGAAGGAAAGGAAGTCATCTCTATGTAGGAGGACTTGGTCACGGCAGGCTGAGCAGAATTGTTTACGTCTGTGACTAGAGGCAAGGTCTCAACCAGCATAGGAGGACTGGACTCTGCAGATGCTGATGGCTGCAGAGAGGTTCCAAGTGATAGGTTAGAGAGGTGCAGTCAGCCAAGAAAAAAGAATGAAGCCTCTACTTGAAGACATTTTATGAATTAAATGCAGACTGGAAGGCGTTTCCTGTCACTTTTCTTGCACTTTGTTGGGCAGTAGTGACCAACCTGAAGCAGTTGACACCAGTGCGGGCTCTAGCTATACAGTGATTGATTTCGAGGAATTGGCATCAGTTCGGCAAAGTTGTAAGTGGAAAGTTGGTCAGCTTCAATAAGCAAGAATAAGGTTTCATTGTCTCACCACAAAGTCAGCTGCATTGTCAAAGTCCTGGATCGACAGCAAGGTCCACGCTGCGTCGAAATCGCTTGATGGTCTGGGCGAGGTATGCTACAGAGAAATTTCAGAGATTGAAAGTGTAGTCTAATAACACTGCAGTTTCCCTCCGTAAAACTAATTTAGTTCTCATTTCTTAAGTACCGTAGATGCCTGTGTAACCAACCCAGACTCAGTATTCGTAGGCGGTTCAGTGCCAGTGGGTGAAGCCTGTGGGCAAAAATTTAGTAAGAAATAATTTTGAGGTTCTGTCCCTTTGTGCCCATTATGTTATCCACACTATTGCAATTGGAAATCAGCAACGAAAAAAAAATGTTGCAGGATCTCATTTGCAAAGATTACTGCATGAAACAGGTTGCTAACTTGTAATGAGCAGTAACAAGAAAGGATAACCATACTTTGTCATTTGTAGCACCTCGTTCCTTTGGTGGCTTCCTCTCCTTTTGTGGTCTCTTGAGCGCATTGTGTGCAAATAAGGACGGGACGGCTGTAGATTTAAGTTTTCTCCACCCATTCTTTCTATTCATTTCAAATTGGGATGATTCGAAATGAACCTGAAACCAGAAGTCAAGTTTGATTGCAAACATATATATCATCACAAAGATGCGAGTCTCACAAATTCATTGAGGTTTATCAAGCTAGTCTTGCCCAAATGCAAAGGCAGACATTGATCACAATGATTTTTGCCACACTCATTCTTACACTTGGATGAAGCCGCCTGATCCTATTAAAAGTGCCACATTAAATTAAAACTTGTAGTTAATCTAGGCATGCTCGGTTGTGTTCATTGATCAGAAACACTCCTGAATGCCTTAGCAGTTAGCACTTCGACGCAAACTGGACAAACAGGATATGTATTTGACCACCCTTCATCAATTGACACAAGGCCACATAAGCGCGCGGCAGAGGGGAAACAAAAAAAAACAAAAAACAATGCCAGCTGCGAGTGACGAAGCTGCCGACATTCGGTTTTAGACCCTAGCGTGATTCTTGACTAGAACGGGGGTATTGTACTGCGATTCGCCTACTAGTGTCGACATTCCAGTGACTTGGTTTTAATCGATCAATGGTGTATGTAACCTGGTACTCTCGAATGGGCTTTCTACTAATGTCATGTCGACGTACACAAGGCGACATTGCTAGAGCTAATTCCCCATCCCCAGCAGTGTGCTGGCGATCAAGAGCAGCGTGACTTTAATTCGCTCGACAACTTTTGACACTAAAACACTAACTTGCACGAGTGAGACGTACGCGAAGGAGCACCGGTTTGTTTACATGCTATTACCACCTCGGGAACAAGTTACAAATTAAGTCGAGTTCAACTACCACTGTTCTGGCGAACTCCGCGCCGTTAGTATAAAAAACATATTTAATATAACAAAATCGACTTACCTCACACAGCGCCATTCGTTCAGAGGGTTTCCACTTGTCCCTTTTCATTTTTGCTAGCCATATTTTCCGCCGTGCCTTGTCTCTTGGCAGTTTGAAAAGTCGGAACCCTTTTTTAGTGCTGTTGCTGCACCCGACAGCACAGCAGCCGGTCATTGCATTTCCGTTCATGGCAAAAACACCAAGCAAAACGCTGCCGTCGCTGAAAAACTTGAACGCGGCTGCAGCGCGGTACGTGTGAGCTGGGTGGAATGATTGAAAATGGCGGTTTGTTTTGGCGCGCAAGGAGCGTCCCGGATGTTCCCGGAAGTGACACTTGCATCATGTTGCTAGGCGACGACGTGTCGAATCAGAACATACATTGTCATCACGTGATGGGCGGAGCTAGAAAAGCGGCGAGATCACAGACTGGCCATTTGAGAGATCCTAGATTACAGAGAGTTTCCAACTGCTAGATCGCGGTCACGTGGTTTATGGACCGCGTTTGCAATACGAGCTGCAAGTTATTGGTCGTCTGCACGCGTCTCAGCCTTTCCTACTCTCCGACTGCTCTCCTCCTCGCCAAGCGAAAACGCAGCGCATGCGCACTTGCGATCAATCTTCGCCGGTAGCGTCTGCCATTAAATTGCAAACGCTCTCCATGGTTTCAGATGGACCCGCTCTACAATCTAGACCAGGGGTGGCCAAGCTGCGGCTCGCGAGCCACATGCGGCTCTTCGCGTGTTTAAGTGGGGCTCGCGGCTCCCTCCCCTAACCCCCTCCCCCTCTCTCCCTCTTTCTTCCGTCTCCCTCCCGGTCACACGAGCACTTCCTCAAAAAGAGAAATGGAATGCGTTTTAAATCGAAAGATAGGTTGCGGTTCGGTAGTCTTGTGCTACTGCTACCTTCCGTACAGCTGCACTGCTTTTGACTCGGATAGATTGAAAGTAGTTCGAGTTTCGTTTATTGCTCTGGACAAAAGATTACCCCCCCCCCCCCCCCCCCCCCCCTTGCGGCTCTTGGAAGTTTCGGGGTTTTGTTTGCGGCTCTTAGGCCGGGTCATCCTGGCCACCTTTAATCTAAACCCTCTCAAAATTTTCATCGCGTATCGCGCCCCATGCTTTTACTTCCATAAATCCCGGCATGCAACACGGCGCGCGTTGCACTCTGGGAACTAGTTGGCCAGGGAGGAGAGTGGCATGGTTTCGGTTTCGATCGACATAAACGGCCGTTATGTCATGTTTTCTGGTCCGGAGAGCATCATTTGTGGTCTCTAAACTAACCTAAATGGCCAGACCTCGAAGCTTTAGCACAAGCCCGATACGTACAGCTTGTATTTTTGTACTTGTGTGTATGTGGACGAGCCAGTGCTGGGAATCTCGACGCTGCGAAACTCGGGGATCTTGCTTGTGTGCGAATCAACAAGCTGTAGCAACCAATAAGTATGCATACACCGAGCTCACGCCTTTACATTAGTGTTGTTGATCAGGAAGTTCGTTTGTTTCGTGAGTCCATAGACGAAATATAACTTTTTGCAATTACAGTTTTTCTTAATACGCCTGAGTACGCGAGGTAAAATTCGGAGGCGCCATTGAAAAGCTCCATTTGAACACACTTCTCATCTCTTATCTGTACTGCCCCGCAGCACTGCACGAAGTGAAGTCCCCACCCGCTTGCATTCCACTAATATTCAACATCGCGTATGCGCATAAAGTTATCCTGCAATCACATAGGCACATTCACACATACAAACCATTTTAAGAAAGCAAAAGTCGAGCACATGTT
>JABSTQ010004274.1:0-12128 GCA_013358835.2 Ixodes persulcatus
AGGATTTGAACGCGTCTGTTCTATATTTGCATAAATTGTCATTGAAATTGAAAACGTTAACCTTTCTAAAATAAATACACTAGAATTTAGACAGGTTACCGATTTTGCAATCATTGGAAAATCAGTTTAAAATGAAGGCCATCGCAATTTTTCTTCTGCTTTTCACAGATCAAGGCTCATAATCTGTCCCATCAGGCCCTTCAAAAATGCTTTGCAATCTTTTTTTTTATTTGATTTTACAGGGTTTTAAATATACAGAATTGACGTAACGGAAGTGGAAAAAGATAGGACGTTGCCAATTTCAAACAAGGGCAAGCATGGGGTCGAAAAATGTAGGACGTCTGTGAAGAGAATGCACTGTGACAGGAATTTGTGCAAAATTAGAATTCATACAAAAGATTACAGTTGAGTTTGAAGCACAAGTCAACAATTTAAATACAGATTTTTCGGATCTGTGAATTTCGGAGCCTACCCTTCGTGGGGAGGCTGGGCTGCTGACGTTTAAATAGTGATAAGAAAGAACACATGTTTAAAGTGGTACAATTGAAACTAGTTTAATTATTCAAGACCCTGTGCGCACATTCGGAGCTTGTCGCGTAAATTCTTTCTACCGGACGCTGACCTGAGTCGGTCACGGCGCTGTCCTGGCACTCCGAAAAAGAAACATTTTTTTCCCGGTTTGCCTGTTGTGATCGCTGTTCGTTTCTTCTCAGTGGCACCGCAAGCTCGCAACCTCGATCTGCTTTTTGCAGCCATAGGAGACTTTACTTTTAAGCATATATGTTTTCTGCGGCTACTGTTCTTGCTAAAAAAGCTGGGGCTGCGAAGTGTCGGACCGCGTACACTGCCACAAGTGACAGGACTGAATTCCACGCACAAACGGAAACAGAGTCCCAGTCTCTTGCTTTCATGTCCCTGAACGCTTTGACGTCAGCTTTCCGGAGGTGGATTAGCTTCACGTTCGGCAGTTTAGTGTTCAGTGGTGCAACCATCTCTGGCGCCGACTTGATCACCGACTTGGTGGGTCGCCGGAGGCTGTACAACGTTGTCTGGTGCTTGACACGACCCCCGATTCAATCACAGGCACTCTTGCCATGTCAAGCTGCGGAAAAAAATACACCTCGCTGACTTGTATTTGTGGCTCTGCAGCTCGTGTAGTTGGTACTTGTTCTTAAAGTGGCTTGTTGCACCGTCACTTACGTAGGTGACATGGGCATACCCAAACTGGATTTCAAGATTCTCCAAACCGTTGCCCTATAAATTAAAGGGGCAGTGCAACGATTTTCAGACGTTGGCCAATTAACTGCGGAAATTAATCTGCGTCACCTATGGACCAAAAACAGAAAACCGCATTTTCTTGCAAGCGCTAGTTCTTATTTAAAAAAAAAAAAAAAATGAAACAAAGCGAAGGTCGAAGTGCCCCTCAACTCTCCACGCCGACTTTCGAGTGACGTACTCTGGGGGTTCACGTGTGGGCCCTCTCTTCAGAGACCCCAGCCGCTTCCTCCGCGATTGTCGACTTTCAAAGGATTAGCCTCGTCTCGAAGGTCGCGGCGTGCGATGGACACAAAGGACGGTTCGCCACGGGGCTGACGGCGAGTGTAGCAGCGGAGGGGGACACTTTTGTTGACTTCCGCGTACCCCCAGAGACGCCGTCATTTTAGTTCCCGTAGCCGCCACAGGCGGCTGCAGATCGGCAAATAAGTCGTTTTTTGCCTTGCGATTACGCAGCAGAATAGCAGTTTTTCGGGGAAAGGTGACGCGTTTTTGGTAACTTGGGCTTGTATAAACAATATAAAAAATGCAAACTGGCAATTCTTTCAACATTAAAACCGTTGCACTGCCCCTTTAAGGTACAGACAATCTTATTCAATCGCAATTATTTTTCCTTTTTTGTGTATCTTTATTTTCTGTCCGTTGTGCGGCCCTCCATGGCGGCGGATCTATTGGCGCTCACAGGAGGCGCAGGTTCAAGCTCTGCCGCGCCCTACTTCCTATATCCTGTTACCGCCAAGGTTGTAGGCTGATCTCTTTGCAAAGTCGTTCCGGTTGCTTCCTTTACGTCGCGTAGACCGAGACGCTATTCGCAACTCCAATTCACTATAGGTGGCGCCGCTCGTTTTCCAAAATGGCGGGTTTAGTGAGGGTCGGAGATGTGTGCCGCTGCTGAGCCTGTCTAGTGTGCTGGCTTCACTGAGCGACCACAAATTATTTCTGGTGACACTAGGAAGCTAGGGTGTTATGAGCGCAGGTCACCTTTTTATGCTGAAAACAAAAACGGTATTTGGCGTAATATTTAGGCCAGGAGGTACGTTTTAATTCCGGAGCGAAACCGAAATTAACCTTGATTTTGGATTTAATTTCTCGGTATACGTCTTAATTTCAGATTCTTTCGTAACTCAAAGTATGTCTCACACCGCAATTATTTAGTTAAAGAAGTTGTTCGCGGAAACTTTTGTCCCTTTAAAGGCAGGGTCTTCCATACACCTTAGAGGTAACATAGAATATTATTATTTGTTGAAAAAATCAGTGCTGATATTTGTGCGCTCTTTCTGCCTTTTCTCACTCAGATAATTGTCATATGAAATAATGAACTGCGGCCTTTCAATGGCTTTTTGGGTATTTGGATGATTAATCTGAATGAATTAAGAAACGCTGTTCTCATTAGAAAAATTCGAAGACGGAGTCCGAGTCAGGCAGCTGAAGTGTGCGTGTTTTTAAAGCAACGCGTGACGTATAGGAGTTTATATTGCATCCAGTGTTTGACTGTTGGCCTATCTTGATAACGATGGCAGAGTTTTTCATTTGCTAAAAAGAAAACAAAATGATACCTTTCAGTAAAGACTAATATGGTGAATGGCGTATTTTTGGGATCGTGGCGCTAATTGGGGGGCATACATTGCCGCGATGCATTAATAATAATATAAATATTAAACGTAAGATATTTTAATGCGCAATCTTTCAGGCTCTAAAATAATTAGTTGCTTATGATCTAATTTCAAACGTGCGAAAAAGTATGACAAGCTAAAGTGTGTAATTATAATCACTGGTGCCAATTGGAGAATTTTCAATTAACACGTTATAAAATAAACTCCAAAATCTATGACAACATTCTAGCTAATGTGAGAAATTCATGTAAACTTTGATTGATTGAGGGTGCTATCAAAGTAGCGACTTTTGACTATCGGCAAAACTTCCAAAGTCGCCGCCAATATCCTTCAAAACCAAACCCCCCCCCCCCACCCCAAAAAAAAAAGAAAAAAAAAATTAAATATTACTTTGTTTTAACATTTATTTACTTTCGTATTTGCTCGCCGCCGTTTTGCCAATCTCAGCCTTTCCAGTTCGAAGGAACGCCTACCTGCTTGCGCGTCTGCTCACTGCAGCACGTTTCGTTGGCGTTGGAAGCCGGTGAAACAGTGGTGAGTTTTAGTATTGCATATACGAGCGAACGCAAGCGCTGTGTGTTTGCGTTAGCTTTGCGTGTTCCACACTGCGCGTGCGCGGAGCCCAAAATTGCGGCCTTGGATCGGAGCATGGCAACGATGCGCACGCTGAACGTGGAGCACGCAACCCTATTAACGCAAACGCACAGCGCTTGCGTTTACCTCTATAGCCAATACTAAAACTTTCTAATAAGGCACAATCCCATACCGGCTGCAGCCCCACGTTGGGACAGTGAAGAGTCTTGTTTGCATTCGGAAATGACATTTCGCGAGCCATGATCGCGAGCAGTTCCGCCGCGCCCGCTGAGCAGGAGGATCGGGGGACCCTCACTAGAGCGCTTCCCGTTTCCGCCGCGGGAGGGCGAGCGTCGAGCTGGAGACGCGAATACGCCAGCTGTTGAAACAGGCACAGCGAAGCATGTTACAGGGTGGCGCACCTCGATCGCTCCGGCCAATGGGCATTTTTGGGTCGGTTTTACAAAAATGTATTAGAAATTTTATCTTCAAAACTACCGTCCACCTCCGTTCTGTCAATTTGTCTTTTCCTGACCAATTTGTAGCATTTTTACTCGTTTCAATAATAATGAAATTGTGAAGAACGGGTATGTGCACGCCCCATTTATGGCAACCGCGTTAGCGTCAATTTGGCCATGTTTCTCGATTTATAACTTAAAAGCCACACAAATATTGCATCATGTTTTTGCAGACTCTGTTAGTACATATTAAAAACGTTCATTTCAGAGGGTTTAAAGAAAATTAAAGATGGCCTTTTTTTTAAAATGATTTTCAAAATAATGCATTTTTAGTTAAATGCCCCTGTGTGAGCAATTCTTGTAAATTTATCCAGCTAACCAGGACAACAATATTTAACAAAAAGATGAGCTATATACAGGGCAACACACTGGCAAAGTTTGAAGACCTTAGCTTTTATGGAATCGGAGAAAAATATTCTTTAATCCAGAACGTTATTGCGCAATGTGCCATGTTTGCGATTTTTTTTTCTCAAACTAACTACCCTAATACTCGGTGAATAATACTTTTTGTCAATCCTTCCTATGTCTAATTTGTCAGTGAATATTTCAAAACCCGTAGCCAGTACAGTTTTTTGGAGGAAGCCGCCCAAAATGTCAACATCGCGCGATACGCAAAACGCGCACGAGACTGAGAGGTTGCTTACACATTTTTTTCGCAAAGACAAAATTTTTTTTCTAAAAACAAGGATTGGTTTTATACTTATGGGCATAAAGCCAGCAAAATATATTTTTTTTCATCAAAATTAAAAATGGTCACCGGACATGGTTGTTCGATCTTATCTGAAAACGCCCTTTAGCAGTTTGGGCATGTCTCGTTGCGTAGCCGTACGCGCCGCAGCGCGGTGGCCCTTTGACGAGCACTTTGGCAGCCTGTTTAAGGGTAAGTGCGGTGGCAGTAGCAATGAAGGGGAGGGGAGAGGGTGGGGGGGGGGGGGGGGGGGGGCTAATCGTTTTCTTTACTTGACATTTAATTTTGCCGTTGTTCTGAGCGGTTCCTCGCGAATCAACTGAGCTCCTTGCCGACCTTGTGCCTCTGTGTCTCGGGGCATGTGGTCCGGAATCCCTGAAGGCTCTCGCAGTGCCGTTTCGCTCGTGAGTCGTGCGTGGCGCAGCCGCGCTGTCCGCACTACGTCCACCCAGACCTGACGGCGCCGACAAAATGGGAAGCGTGGCGGGAAAAGGATAGCGTTGCACCGAGGTCCGCAGCTCGCGTGCGCCTCGAATTTTTCGGGCCTTCGCTCTTGAATTGATGAAGTAATCTCATCGCCCTCCTCGTGTTTTCAGACTACCCGGCGCCGTTGCAGCCTCCTCTGCTGATTTGTTGTTAGTTTAGTTTTTTTCACCCCCGTTTTTGTTCTGGATCTGAGGAAAGCACGGCCGCGGTAGGTAGTGGTGGCAATTTCAAAGGAGGAGGGGAGCAGGGGCGGCGGGCGTTCACTTTGACAGATGATTTCACAGGTAACATTGAATGTCACCGTTGTCCCGAGCGGTTCCTCGCTAATCTGTGAGCTTCTTGCCGAACTTGTGCTTCCATCTTGGTGCAGATGAACATAATGATCTCTGCGGCGTTTGGCTTGCGCGCTGCCCAGCGATTTTAAATTGAAAATAAAAATTTTCAATTTAGAAATTTTATTGTACCTTTGACATTCTCGAGTGCATTGTCTGTACACCAAAATTATACACGCTGATAGGGTGTACCGTGTACACAACAAAAGTGAATGTTCAAAAATAAATTCTCTGAAAATAAATTTTCTGAGCGAAGTATTTACCCTTTGAAAGTTTAGCAATAATTTAGAATATCCTCCTCCTCCGCCCTCACTTCCACCTCGGCTTGGCTCGTTTCATGTTTGATTTTCAAGACACTAGCTAGCGTGTATGAGTTACAAATAAAACGGACGACTGCAGCGCAAATACCATCTCTTATGTTGCTCCAATGTGATGTGGCCACTGAAACCAACGTTCAATTAAATTGACCACCATGGAAACGCATCTCGTAGAAGCAGTACCAAGTTCCAGAATTCTAAGCTACAACAAGAAAACAGTACAAAGGATATAACGTCGCACCTTTGTAATGATATCCTTACGAGAACTTCAGCTCTGAAGCCAACATTCACTGGTAAACGCGCATCACTGAACATAAAACACACTTCTTGGTGATTTCGTTATAATCACATGCTGAATTGCGCCAGCAGAAACTCTTCGTGTTTTTGCAAATATACACACGAAAAAGAAGAAAGGTTTCGTGTTTGTAAGTTCCCTTTACGGCTTAAAAGTTTTTTTTTTTTTTTCGTTTTTTTTTTATGACGATATTAGAGAAGCAAAAAACAAAGCGAAAGATTATTCTGTATAGAAGAATGGCCCAGTAACCTTAGGGCTGCGATGGGGAAAAGGGGAGAGTCAAAAATTCCACCAAGTTCTTTTTTATATAGCAGTAGGAACACGAGCACTCTTGTAAACGGATGTCTCCCCTCTGCCCACCTCTACTTCACAAAATAGAGGGCGCAGGGCGCCCCCCCCCCCTCCCCCTTCACGTACTGTGTTTATCCGAATTCACGATGTGATGGTGAATTCGGATGACTTCGTGAAGTGATGATGAAATCGGATGAATTCGTGAAGTGATGGTGAGTTCGGATGAAATCATGATGTGATGGTGAGTTCGGATGAAATCATGATGTGATGGTGAATTCCGATGAATTCACGACAGTGAATTCCGATGAATCCGTGGTTATGGTGAATGACTTCGTGAATTGGTGATGTGATGGTGAATGACTCGTGAATTCGGAGGCGGCGGTGATGTGATGGGGATGAATTCTTGGCGTGGTTGAACGCCATGATGTGAAGGGGATAAATTCTCGGTGGAGTTTGAAAGCCGTCATCTGAAGGGGATGAAGTTTTGGTGCAGCTGAACACCGGGATGTGAAGGGCAGTGACTTTGGGAGGTCGGAGTGCCTTGTGACGTGAATGCGAATGAATTTGGAGACGTGATTTTGTTCATGATGTGATGGTGAATGAAGGGGCTCTAAAATGCCGACCTATGTTCAAAACACATCATGCAAAACAAAGGAGAGCAAAAAATTGAGGAAAGGTGCTCTCCCAAGCATTTCTTTTTTCGTTACCTTCAACCATGAGAGTAAACCACCGCTGCAAGGAAATTGGAAATGTAAATGGTATATGTACAACATCTCACAAAATATATAATTTTTTTCTTCAGTGAGACACGTTGCATCAGTTTTATGATACAAATTAGATGCACAAACTGATGATTTTGGATGCCTCTTTTACAAAATGCAGTTCCATTTGTTTGATTTGGTTGCCTCCCTAAAGTCCCCGAGGTAGCCCCAGCAAAACCCGAGTAGTGCACCACAAGGTAGTGCCCACAGTACTGAAATATCTCCAGGACAGACTGCTGCACCAACCGCAGCTGCTCTTTAGTTTGGCTGTCCGATACTGTTTCGTGGTCAACCGAGGCCTATCTACCACTAGTGCCATCTGTGTCCATTCTAGGAGTGTGTGTCCTCCCGAGGGCCCCAGCAATGTCCAAGCGGAGCTTTTTCCTCGGGGCAATCTGCCGCAGTGACCACAGCTGTTGGTGAGTTTGACAGTCCGATACTCTTTCCAGGTCAACTGAGGATCACCTACCACTAGTGCCGTCTTTGTTGATTCTAGGCGAGTGTGTCCTCCTGAGGCCCCCCAGCAAGTTCCAAGCGGTGCTGTAACGAACATAACTTTCCCAGCTTCCCCAGAGCAGCCTGTTTCGGCAACCCCCCCTCCCCCCACCTCCCTCCCTCCCTCCCTCCCTACCCCCCCCCCCCCCCCCCCCCCCAAGCTGCTGGTGAGTTTAACACAATGATACTGTTTCCAGGCCGACCGAGGCACACTTACAACACCTGTTGTCTCTGTTCATTTATTCATTCTAGAAGTGTGTGCCGTCCCATGGCTGCCCGAGCAAGGTCTGAGCAGCGCCCTACAGGCCCTTGCTTCTCCAGCTTGTCCTGGACAGATTGTGGCAGCAACAGCTGATGAGTTTTCATTTTCGACTGCTGTTTATTTCCTGGCAGAGTGCAGACAGTTACACACTGTTACTTACATCCAATCTTATTGTCTCACTGTTAACCACTTAACAAGACTAAAGTAATAATCTTTTCTTTTTCAGGCACACTGTTTACACTTGGTATCAGGCAGTATCATCAGAATGCCAGTTTTTCTTGTGTACTGATGAATAACAGAGCTACAAAGAACTATATTCAATGCAGATAAAACTGATATTGGCGCAATGACAGGAGTATCAGTTGAAACGTGAAGAGAACAATTTACAATTTGGACTTAAGCGCTTTATCGTTGCAAATCCACTCAAGTGTCTATGAAGGGGACTGCATAAACTAAAGGGATCCTCAAGAAAGTTTTTTAAGGGGACTGCATGAAGTAAAGGGATCCTCGAGAAAGTTTTTAAAATTCATCTTTCTTGTGTTTCCCATTGTTTCAATGTGGTACTGGAGAATTGGGGTAGCTTTTACCCGTAGAATGCACACTTCATTGATGTGAGCCAGACATAATGCACAAGCTGATGGATTCTTTAACATACAAGGTGAGCCAAACTTGCAGCATATAACACACTCGTGCATCCTTATCTTAAGTGTGCATCTGAAGTCGGATACCTGCAGACCCGTCTCATCAAGCAGCTGCATGTTCAATTCCATGTGGTTTGTACAATTTATTGTCTACAGGTGCACCGTACCAGTAACAGCTTTAGAAGGTGTAAGGGCTTTAGAAGTATTTTATGATATGCAAAAGTGGCTGCACCTGTCAGTAAAGCTACCCGCACATTTGTGAAGTGTTAAGAAAGCGTTTTGATTGTGTGTGGTGTGTCTCCATGTCATTTATCTTTTTTAATTCTGTGATCTCTTTTGTTATGTACTTGGCATGTGTTCTACTTGTAGTGAATGCTCCTGCCGTGGCCTTTTACTTGGCTGGCAGTTTTGTGAAATAAATAAAATTGCGACTTTGATTTTGTTCTTGTTAACATCATCTGTGCTTGTGTATTTTCATGGAGATTTTGATCTTGCATTCGCTTATTTTGCATTGTTCTCTGGGTGTGATTTGAATTATTTTTGCCTCATTCCCTTTTACTGAAATAACCAGCAATTGCTTGACTCGAGAACTAGGTGCTTAAACCGAGCGCCAGTTTCCAAGTCTGCACCAGGACGCTGGCCCAGGAGTCTAAAAGCAGCGTAAATCGTAATTAAACCTGGATTTTTTTTAGTATGAACGAATGACAGAACAGATTAAGACCCTCTGATAAAATTACGGATTAACAAAACTAAACAAAAACGGAGTTTTCATTTCTAAAAACGGTTTCATCAATTAAAATAACTAAAATAGTATTTATGATACGCTCGGAATTGTAGCGGCACCGCGTAGCCCCGTAGCGAAAGGCCCGCAATGTCACAAATTTTTACAACATGCACAGAAATACGTAGCGATTTTTATCATTACTAGTAGTGCAGGCAGCTTAAAAGTGCTAGCTTAGCGTCAACCACACCAACACTTCCCCGATTAGAAAGAAAATAGTATCTTGCTTTCTAGGCCGCCAAATTGTTTTTAGCGCCCGTAGGCCAAACCCTCCCGAAAGCTCGTCAAGTACACGTATTAAAAAGTAGTCAATCATTTGAAATCGTAGAGAATAAAATTGCAATTTGGCGGTTTTATATGACGATTAAAAGCGACTTGCGATTCCTGGGAAGCCGAACACTCGCGAGACACTGACCTAATGCAACTCCAGTGATGTGATTGGCCTAAGCCGTTTTGGAGCACCTTTCGGAGCAGCCAAAACAGTGTTTTGGAGCAGCAAAAGTGGCCTTTGGAGCAGCCAAAACAGTGTTTTGGAGCAGCAAAAGTGGCTTTCGGAGCAGCTAAAACAGTGTTTCGAAGCAGCAAAAGTGGCTTTTGGAGCAAATATTCTTAGAAAAAACAAAAATATTTGTTTTAAGTGTTGGACAGACGAAGGACACTTTGCTCGCCGCTGTAAACAAATTATAGTCAAGTTATACCACCTGGGAGTTTTTCAACATGGAACTGAAATGCCTATGATATGAAACATTTTGGAATGCTTCAGTTAAATTATACATATATATATGTACCCACTATTGTTAAATAAGAACCAAACTGCACATATTAAAATTTATTTGAGAATGACCAGCTTAGTAGTAAATAGCAGAGTTTTAGGTAGACTAGTTATATAATATATGGAAGAAGTCTCCAACTGATTAAACCCGTACCTACTGCAATGCAATGCAAAATTGTCGCACGAGCGGAGATGGCTGTTCGATCGAAAACCATGCCACTCTGCTCCGTCGCCAACTAGCTCCCAAAATTGTTTGCAAAATGTAACTGTCCAGCATACGACAAAAAACAGTACAGCGCTTGCCAAGCCATCAGGCGAGGTACAAGCTAAACACAGAGAAAAAAAAAAGAACCTGAGCACACCGATTCAAGACATCGCGAGCCAGGACCAAAAAGTTCTTCTAAACTCAAGGCAAACAAGTGCGCTGTGCAGGTTCAACGTACAGACATTGCCTTCTTTGCTTTAGCTCACTTCTCTTCACCAACTTTCTTTCGCGGCAGATTTTTCACGTACCGGGGTTCATCCCGAATGAAGGCTCACCGAGAGAAACCTAGACAATCAATACTTCGACACATCAGTCTTTGAGTTAAAGATAGATTTTTGTAGTAACGCGTGATTTAAACAAGAACAGGAATGTTGACGAACTTCTGGCGGTACTTATGATTTATCTTAGAAAGCACCATATCTGCAGCGACGTGGGGACGGCAACACCCGACGTCGCGCGACCACGGTGACTGGCAGGCAGGGACCAAATATAGTTTTCCCACGGCTGTTGCTTTCAGGAGCGACTGCTTCAGCTCACAAAGCAACTCCCGCCGCACAAAAACGTAATTTCGTTTCAAAGCATGTCGGCATGGCTGGTACTCGGCACGCTAGCCTCGGAGCGTCTGCACACGAACACGTCTATCGCTGAAATTTTTTAAAAAAGACGCGAGACAACGAGAGACGGCGGGAAAAACCAGAGCCGTATATGTAGAGAGTTTGGTCAATGGGAGGCGCAGGCAGAGCCAGGGTATGTAGCCAGGGGGGCTATGTTGCGCTTTTTGGACTCCCAGGAGACTAGGGAGAAGGAAGTGACGTCAACAACGCAGCAAATGCAGATTGGATGTTGATTTTGTTTTCTTCTGTCAACATCCAATCTGCGTTTGGTCTAGTCGTTGACGTCACTTCCTTCTTCCAAGTCTCCTGGGAGTCCAAAAAGCGCAACATAGCACCCCAGGGCGTGCGGCAGACTCGGAAAGAGGGCTTGGCATGCTCTCTTGACCAACCAGAAGCCGAAAAGAATCCCCTAGCGGTGGCAGCGAGAAACAGTTCTGATCAAAGATCTATGTTCGTAAATGGTTTTAATAAGCGCAAAAGAGTGAAGTGCAGTAACTCTTTGTGGTTGAAAATAGGGTGCACGTGTTGTTTTGATCATGATCATGCAGAAAGATGTAAGAAACGAATGCGCTGCTCAACTCTGTTTTGCTCGGACAGAGTGTGACCGCTCGGACGGCAGATTCCCGGCCCTCGGCGCTTGGCGTACAGATTATGTCAATCGTTCCGCTGGTCGCACTCTTCCACCATCATTTTGGATGAGCGTGATTGAAACATCACGTGTACCCTATTTTCAGTCATCGAGAGTTACTCCGATGCAGTTATCAGGTTTGTTTCTCGCGACCGCCGCCAGGGTATTATTTCCGGCTTCTGGTTGGTCACATTCGAATTTCTGAAGACGCCCTGGAACACGCCCAGCCCGCTTTCGGCCAATGGCGCCTCCTCATTTGTCTCCTATACTTCCCAACGAATGGCCAAACTCTCTACATATACGGCTCTGGGAAAAAAACACGCAAGACTGTGAACGATTGATGCAGGTTACTTTGTGTCGGGCGGCGGCTTGCGCCACCTAGCTCACGCGTGCTCATTTACGGGACTCAGTTTAGTCTTGTTTTTGAAAGGCAACCAAAATTGGTCCTTTGGCGCAGGCTTGGCACAGATTACCCATATGTTGGCAAAATGTAGCAAGAGTAGCGGGGGTAACCCCTTGGC
>JABSTQ010004275.1:0-27261 GCA_013358835.2 Ixodes persulcatus
AAACTCAGGGAAATAGGTCTTGTATTGCTGTAGAAGGCCACGGCAAAGAAACAGAAAGTGCAGAACAGATAAATTTTCTCCACAGTGCTCGCATATTGGCGGTTCCTCACCTGTAAGCAGATATTGGTGGGTTAGGAACGAGTGGCCAATTCTCAACCGGCAAAGGAGGACTTCGTAAAAACGATTTTTATTATATGAGGTTTCCCATGCACCAAGTTCTGGCTTGATGGCATGAAGCTTATTGTTATCGGCTAACTTCCACTCAGATTGCCATAGCTGCAAGAGTGAAAATTTTACCGATGTTTTAAGGTCTTGGCAAGGCACGCAGACATTCGATGGTAAAAGGTTCTGTGAAGACGCGGCTAGTCTATCTGCAGCCTCGTTACCTGCAATACCCACATGGCTCGGGATCCAGCAAAACTTAATGTCCTTCCTACCAGCGAGTCCCTGTTGAACTCTGGCCCGTACGAGTTGAGTCAACTTATTTGTAGTTGGTGTAAAAGAACATACTGCACTAAGAACACTTTGAGAGTCTACAAATATAATGGCTTTAATCACTTTGCTCCTGATTATATAGTCAAGTGCTGCCAGAACACCATATAGTTCGGCAGTAAAAATGCTGGCAACATTGTGAAGTCGAGTAACATGGGTAAACGAATTTGAATAAACAGCGGAGCCGACATACATTGAGGACTTAGCACCATCAGTGTAAAACTGGCAGTAATGTCTGTATTTTTCTTGCAGAGCTAAAAATTCCTGTTGCAAAATGAGTGGAGACACGTTATGCTTATTAAATTTTGTAAAATACCAATCACAAACTATTGGTTTGATATCCCATGGAGCAGTATGACATGTACCTTCTAGGAAATGAAGACCCTCACGTGGCAGGTTAAGGGAGACACGGAGGCGCTCAAAACGGAGGCTCAAGGGTCGAACAACAGTTGGTTTGTGCTCGAAAGTACGATAACACTTAGACTCTCGAATACTACTGTGGGCTGGATGGCTGGGTTCCGACAACACCTTGTAGGCATAAACCAGACTTAGATACTGCCGCCTTTTTTCAAGTGACATTTCATTGGAGTCGGCGTACAAGCTTAGAACTGGAGATGTCCTAAAAGCACCGGTTGCAAGACGCAACCCAAGGTGATGCACAGGGTCAAGCATTTTTAAGGCAGACGGCCGAGCAGACGCAAACACAACAGACCCATAATCAAGGCGCGATCGTACAAGAGAAAAGTACAAACGAAGTAGACACTTCCTATCAGAACCCCAAGACTTGTGTGAGAGTACTTTAAGAATGTTCAATGTCTGCATACATTTCTGCTTTAGCCGTTTGAGATGGGAGACAAAGCTAAGCTTACTGTCAAATATCACTCCCAGAAACTTATGCTCAGTTCTAACTTCGATGGCATTTCCATTTAACATGAGAGTGGGTTCTAACCAGAGCCCCCGCCGCAAAGAAAAGGGAACACAGATAGTTTTTTCTGGAGAGAACTTAAAACCATTCTCGTTAGCCCATTTGGTCATTTTATTTATGGATAGTTGTAGCTGCCTTTCGCAGCTAGCCATATTACATGATGCTACAGAGATTTGAATGTCATCTACGTATAATGAATATGATACTGAGGAAGGTATGACTTGACAAAGAGAGTTAATTTTTATGGCGAAGAGGGTGACACTAAGTACTCCGCCCTGAGGAACACCATTCTCCTGGACAAAGCAATTGGATACTGTCGTGCCTAACCGTACACGGAAGGAACGTCCACTAAGATAGTTTTTTATACAATGAAGCAATCTGCCGCGTACTCCATACATGAACAAGTCACGCAGGATGCCATGCCTCCAAGTGGTATCGTAAGCCTTTTCTAAATCAAAAAAGACAGATACGCAATGCTGCCTATTGACAAACGCCTCACGTATAACAGTCTCCAGCCGGACTAAATGGTCTATGGTGGAACGTCCTGATCGACACCCACACTGATTTACATTCAAAATATTGTGTTGCTCCAGGAAATAGACAAGACGCTTATTAATCATCCTTTCAAATGTTTTCCCTAAGCAACTAGTCAGTGCAATTGGCCTGTAACTTGTAGGAAGTGAAGGATCTTTTCCAGGTTTTAGCAGCGGAACTACTTCTGCCTGCTTCCAATCAGCGGGGAAGTGTGCATCGTTCCATAGTTTATTGAAATATGTCAGTAAGGCTGTGAGCGACTCCTCTGATAAATGCCGGATCATCTCATAATGTATTCGATCAGGACCGGGGGATGAATTCTTCCGAATGTTGAGAGCCATTTGAAGCTCAACCATTGTAAACGGCTGATTATATGGTGCAGAGGCTCCTCCTGTCAAGCTGACTTTCGTTCTTTCTGCATCTGCTTTAAACTTCAGAAACGCTGAAGAGTAATGAGAGGAGTTTGAAACGGCAGCAAAATGTGCGCCCAACACATTGGCCTGGTCATGTAGCGAGCTTACAGAGGGAAAAAGAGGGACTGTAAAGCAGCGGTATTTGCCTTCGACCTTGTGCAGTCGGTCCCACACTTCCTTTGCTGGGACGTAGCAGCTGATAGAGGAAAGATAACCTCTCCAGGACTTCCTCTTGGCCTGCTTCCTGGTCCAACGAGCTTGGGCCCTATTTCGCTGAAACTCTAATAAATTCATGAATGTCGGATATCTGCAAAATATACCCCATGCCTTGTCCTGTTTTTTCTTAGAATTGGAACAATCATCATTCCACCATGGTTTGCACTTTTTGGGGATGCTAGAGGAGGTCTGAGGGATGGAGCGAAAAGCGGCATTAGTGATCTGTTGTGTAATGTATGTGGTGGCTTCATCGTGTGTTAAGGCCAAGAACATGCTAGGCTTAAGCTCTGCGTTTAGGTTGAATAGACCCCAGTCTGCCTTGTCAAGTTTCCAACGAGGGGTACGTTTCATTAGGCTTGAAACAGAAACCAGACTCTCCAGAATGACAGGGAAGTGGTCACTTCCAAAAGGATTATCTAATACTTTCCATGTAAATAAAGAAAACACTGAAGGGGATGAGATGGCAAGATCGATAGATGTAAATGAATTGTGAGCGGCACTGAAAAAGGTTGGCTCTCTCTTATTCATAAGGCACAGCCCAGATGTTAATAAAAACCGCTCAAGGACCCCACCACGCGAGTCTTGACGGGCGCTACCCCACAAGGGGTGGTGAGCGTTAAAATCTCCTAAAAGTAAAAAGGGGTGAGGAAGCTGTGCAACAAGTCTTTGGAGATCATGAAGATGCAGTGGAATGTTTGGTGGAATATAAATGGAGACAATGGTGATGAGGCGGTCCAAAAGAAGGCGCACAGCCACTGCCTCAAGAGGTGTGCAAAGAGGAACCTGCGAGCATGCGACTCCACTTTGAACAGCCACAGCTACTCCACCTGATGCATTTGATGAAGGGCGATCTTTTCTAAAAAACTGATGGCGACGTAACACTGAATTATGATGATCATTAAGATGCGTCTCTTGTAAAGAGAGAGCTATAGGACGTAATTCGTCCATAAAAAAATTAACATCATCAATATTTCGTAAAAGACCGCGGCAGTTCCACTGCATAAAAGTAAATTTAGCCATTATTCTAAAACAAGGTTAAAAAGTTAGTAGATCAGTAAAAGTAGTAAAGAACACGTAAAAGTAAAAGTAAAACCTAGACTATGCCGCACAGGGTAAAAAAGGATGTAATACGTCACTTTGGAGGGGTTACTGGTTTTTTGCCTTTATGCTTAGATTTAGCTATCTGCCAGTCCATGTCGTCCTGATCAGACGCAGGCGCAGACACCTCACTGCATTCATCCATTGCCTCCACCTCTTGGGACGGGGCTTTCGGTAAGGCTTTGGGTAGGCTCGGGGCACGGGGCTGCAGGCCACGGCCACGGCCTGACCCAGCAGAAGAGGCAGCGAGTGTGTTGGGCAGGGCACTGCCCGAATCCACCCGTTCCTGCCCCTTTGTCGCTGTAGGAGCGACACAAGAGCCGTGCCCGCGGCAAGGATATGTTGTGTGAGTAGTTCGTTTAGCTCGTCGATTGAGAGCTGGTCAAGTGATGTGCAAGCTAGAAGTGAGGACTGGGTAAAACCTTCCCAATTAGCTTTGTCGAACTTCCATCGTGGTTCTCTTAATGACAGTGTCGGAGGCGGGAGGCAACGCTCAAGGACAACTGGAAAGTGATCGCTTCCATACGGGTTCTGTATAACCCACCACGTAAAGAGAGGGAATAGGCTGGGATCAGCTATTGCAAGATCAATACATGTAAAAGTGTTTGACGAAAAGCTGTAGTGAGTGGGTTCTTTTTTATTCATCAAGCATAAATCTGAAGAGAGCAGAAATCGTTCTATTATTACTCCCCGCGTGTCCCGTCTGTTACTTCCCCACAAGGGATTGTGGGCATTTAGGTCACCAAGGATAAGAAATGGACGTGGAAGTTGTCTAACAAGGGCTTCAAGTTCTTCATATTTCAATGAATAATTGGGAGGTATATATAATGAACATATAGTTATTGCACGATCAGTTAAAATTTTTGCAGCAACTGCTTCCAATTTGGTGTCCAGGCACACCTCAACACAAGGAGTTGGTCTTTGGACTATTATGGCAACGCCACCAGAAGCGTGGGATCCATATGGCCTATCCTTCCGGAATAGCTGGAAGCGTAGAGTAGGGTGTGCCTCGTGTGAGGTAGAAACTTCGGTGCGGCTCCTTTTCGGGGGCCGATCAAGAAAAGATTTGTTACGTAGACCCATACAGATGGGAAAGGAAGTTCAGTGCCCGGGTGCACCGCCCACCACGGAGCCCAACAAGGGGGTAGGTAATGTGCCATAACAAGAAAGGCTTGGCTGACACAATTACTCTACCAGTGCTGCCCGGGCACTATACCCTAGTGTGGTTGCAGGGACAGGACCTGTTTCCACTCAAGGTTGGCCCTTGCCGCCTAAGGAGGTGAAAAAGGAAGGAAGAGAGTGTAGAAGAAAAGAGAAAGAGGTGGGAGGAAAAGTGGAAGAAGGAAGAAGAGGGTAGAAGAGGCGACTGACTGAATCATCCTGGTCGGGCCAAGCCAGGACACCCGTCTACGAGAAGCAGGGGCCGAAGCGGTGTATTGCCTCGCCCGGGGGGCCCCGAAGGGTCCAAACATACCCCGGGCTCAACTCAACCACCAGGGTCCCCCTTTCCCCGGACACGGGTACGCCACGCACAGCCAGACGTGGGTGGGCGAACCCACATGGCTCGGGGTTCGTAGTGACGCCACTCACCAAGCACCTACCAAGGCAGGTGCCCCCCGCGTGCGGGTATGGTGGCCCACGTGGCTGGGGCCCGTGGTGACGCTACTCACCAAGCACCTAGCACCGAAGGTGCAGGCGCCCCCTGCGGGGCTCGGGGTCCGTGGAGACGCCACTCTCCAAACACCTGCTTTCACAGGTGCCCCCTGCGGGGGCCAAGGAAGGAAGTCCTTGACCTTCTGGACTTCAAGCTCCAAATTGCAGAATCACTTATTCTTTCTGCTAAAATGCCATCACCTCACCAGGCATATGGAAGCGAAAAGCGACAGCCTCGAAAGAGAGGGAGGCAAGATGATGCTTCTGATGCTGAAAGCAGCGAAGAAGAGGTGCTGCGCTCTACCACGCCAAAGAGACAACGGATTGTACCTCTGCCAGCAGATGCTGTCAGGCTCGACAGGACGAACCACTTTCTGGAGCATGTCACACTTAAGTCGCAAATGAAGTGCAGGAAACAAGGATGCTCTGGGAAGTCCACGATTCGATGTGTAAAGTGCAGTTTTTCTCTGCCTCCAAAATAGAAACTGTTTTATGGATTTCCACAAGCGCTGAAGCCTGGAGTACCCAGTTGGGTACCTGGTGATTCTGCCCAACAATAATAAGATATTGCTTTACAGATTTGTTTTTTCCTTCTATTTAACCCCCAAAACAAGAATAAAGTGTAATTTTTGAAAATATAGTCACAGTTTTTTCTCAGGTCTGAGGAGGTTAACTGCCCTCACTGTTTTTTCTTTGTTGGTAAACTAGATGTCAACAGCACTTCTTTCCAGTGCTCACATTGCAGCCAAGTGTGCAAAGTGCCGAGTGTATCCGAGCCACCTTATTTCATTACCTTTGACGTTGTGTCACAGCTGCAGAGAGTCCTGGGAAATTCAGATTTTTCAGATTTGACAGCTTCTCTGCAGGATGCAAGCCTTCTGTGTGACATCACAGATGGATGTATGTATCGCATGTTTGTTAATGAGACTGCAGGTCTCGGGCACAGGATCAGCGTCACCTTAAATGCAGACGGTGCCCCTGTGTTTAAATCTTCCGCAACATCAATATGGCCAATCCAGCTCTCAGTTAATGAAATTCCTGCAAAGGATCGCATGAACAACCTTGTGCTGGCAGCTCTTTGGTTCAGAAAAAGCAAAGCGCGGATAGATATGTTCCAAAAGGCATTTGATGACATAATGCAGAACCTTTCAGACACTGGATTCCCCTTAAACTTCAAAGGGAACAGAAACATTCAGAGTGTTTTGTATCTGTTCTGCAGTTGATTCCGTTGCACGAGCCCCGATGCAAGGGATCATGCAATTCAATGGTTATTATGGTTGCAACTGGTGCTTGCACCCTGGCATACGGGTAGGGAGTTCTTTAAAGTACCTTGTTAAAACTATAGATCCAGAGGAACGTACCGACCAGCAGATGTGTGATGACATGCAGGAAGCTTTAGAAACTGGTACCGTAGTGCGAGGGTCGAAACTATCTCCGCTGATTAACCTAAAACACTTCAGTTTAGTCTGGGGCTTTGTCCCAGACTATATGCACTGCGTCTTGTTGGGTGTAGCAAGGCAGTTCATGGAGTATTGGCTCGAGAGTTGTAACAAGGATTTTTATGTTGGACGAGAGATCGGCACAATGGACAGTAGACTTTTAGCCATAAAACCTCCAAGAGATGTGAGAAGAATGCTGAGGTCGCTGAAAGAGCGGAGATTTTGGAAGGCGAAGGAACTAGAAAGCTGGGTGCTGTATTACAGTATCCCAGTACTTAACAGAGTTTTGCCTAACAAGTATGGAGCTCACTGGGCTCTCTTGGTGGAAGCTCTGCACCTGATGCTTCAGCAAACGATTTCTGCTAGAAACCTTGACCTCTGCGATCTTCTCATGCTGGAGTTTGTTGTGAAAACGCAGCACCTTTATGGAGAAGAGAGCATGACGTTTAACATACATCAGATGGAGCATCTTGTAAAAAGTGTTCCTCTGTGGGGAGCACGTGGGCACACTCTGCCTTTCCTTTTGAGGCAGATAACGGCAAAATGAAAACCTGCATTAAGGCTGCCAAGGGAATTCCCCATCAGATGTGCAGAGTAATGGCAGCAGAGAGCATAGCGTTGGAGTTAGAAACCCTTGTTACTAATGCACCCGCGTCCAGCTATTGTTCATCTCTCAACTCCCGCTTAAAACAGAAGTGCCTAGGTCTCTCCACAGAAGGAGTGCGTTTACTGGGAAAAGGATGCCCCTTTCGGGACTCTTTGGGTGTTCTGCTTGATCCTCAGGCGATTTCTTCTCAAGCTGTTGAGTATCAGCGTATGGTGAAGGGAGGAACGGTGTTTACAACTGCTTCTTATGTTGGCCAGAAGAAAACAGCTCATTTGTGAAACTGACGGATGGTATCATCGGAGTAATTGAGAAAATTGTTTTCGATAAAAAGTCAACCCTCTTGATTTTGAAGCCTTTGGAATGCATCCCTTTTCATTCCAAGTCAAAGGCAACTCTGTTCAGGGTAGAGGGAAACAGCGACACCTTCGACTTGCAAAGTCTTCAGAAATATTGAGTGCAGTAGTTTACATGGTCGTTAACGACATCTATGTAGCTCCCGTGCCTAGTGCGCTTACATTTTGAGCTGTTTTTTTTTGTATGTTAAGACTTTAGGTCAGCAGTTAGTTGTACAGCACTGGCAAAATTTCACATCTACAGCACAGAGGCAAGTTGACTCTCTGGATGGCAGACTAACATTGCACTGTATAAACGTTTAAACAACCAATTTATTTTAAGCTGTTCTTTTGCGGTTGCTCTGATTCTGGTGGAAGTTTAAGCTTGCATACTTGGCTCTTTAAATTTCTTTAGCAATGGAGGTGTCAATTCATCAGCAGGCTTTTTTTTTCGGGCTAACTACCCATTCTCTGTGTGCTGCACTGGAAAGAACTCCTGATGACATTTATTGGTTACTGTAGACAGCCAAATTTTCATGAAAGCTTTATTTTTGGGAACTTTAAAAAAAAAAAGCATTTCTTGAAATTCGGAAATCAATAACCTTATGAAAAGAGTTGTGTATAGTATGGCATTTATTTTTAAATAAAAAATATACTGCCCCGACTTTTTTTGTTGCCGTGTAAGCTTAGGAATTCTGTTGTCAGGTAGGCATTTCTAGTTTCCCTTTTATCAACTGCCAATGTCGTATCAAGCATGCGTGCAGTTATTGTATAACGGACTTCAGTTTTGTGTTATGACTTCTGTAAAGTTCTGAGAAATGGTTGAGTATGTTACTTTCAGCTTTGTGCAGGTGTTCTGAGATACCATTGATTTTGATATGCTGTTGATAGTCTCGCTTATCCCCCTGCTCGTGTAAAAAACATTTGTTCACATAAACCTAATTTGTGAAAACCAGACATGTCTCTGTTTCAATAGACATTTTTTGAGTGACAAGCACTGTCTGTGTACTACAAGCGCAGGGCAGCCCAACAATCATTTATACACGTAGGAAATTTAATGAGTCGGGTAAGGTTATATCAAACTGCCATTGGACCCTTTGAAGTTTCACTGGAACATTGTATTACTTGGGAGACGAGGGTATTCTGGTTTCTAAGGGATTTGTTTGTTTATCCCAATTTTAATATTTATTTCCATTGGAGTTACCAGTTCGTAGGCCAGGCACTGATTGAATGGGTTCCCAAGAATTAGAGAGCAATTAAGATAACCAAATGGAGATATGCAGGTCATTCGGATACTAATTGGTGAACTCAATGCTAGTTAATTGGGATCAACTGAGTACACTTGATATATGCAGTTCAAAAGATGAAAATCAATTAAGCAACCAATTGATTCAGTGTCAATAGTGATTCATTGAGCTCAACTGAGATCACCATTCAAAAGTTAATTCCAAATGGAATAACCAATTGGTGGAGTGACTGCCAGTTGTGCTTCATTGAACCTAACTGGAATAACGAACTGTAAAAAATAAATCCAATTGGGGTTACCAATTAGTGTTATCGATGTCAATTGGGTTTCATTGAGATCAACTAGGATGACCGATTGTAGAAGATAAATCCAATGGGAATGACCAATTGGTGCAGCCAATGGCAATTGGGTTTCATTGAGGCCAACTGGAATGACCAATTGTAAAAATAAATCCGATTGGGGTTACCAATTGGTGCATCAATGTCAATTGGGTTTCACTGAGATCAACTGGGATGACCAATTGTAAAAGATAAATCCAATTGAAATGACCAATTGGTGCAGCCAATGTCAATTGGGCTTCATTGGGGCCAACTGGGATGACGAATTGTAAAAATAAATCCAATTGGATGAACAATTGAAATGTCAGTTTCAATTGAATTTCATTGTTTTCACAAGGTAACAATTGAAATGTTCAATTGTACTCAATTATTATTTTTAGCTGGGTACACTGTATAACATGGTTGTCTGGTATAAACCCTGTTTTTATAAGCTATAGCACTTTCTTGGATCACCTACCTTGTAAAATTCAGCCAGTCTCAGATGAACCTGTCGTGATGATACGTTTGGGACAAGATATATGTTACTCATGTTTTATTGGGCAACAAATGCTTTCTGCAGAAGCTGGTGACACATACCTACCTTCCTTGGATAGTCTGGAGAAATGTTCGCTGCAGGCACAACTTCAGACAGCTGAGCTTGCCTTGTCTAAAGCCCAGCAGCACGCCGACTACTGGAAAGGCCAATACGAGAGAAAGAAGGCGGAAGGCCTTGGTCTCAATACACTCGAAGACCCCCAGGACTGCCACTATTACACTGGTCTGCCATCGAGTAGAGTGTTCTGTTATTTGTTTGGCCACCTAGAAAAGGTCCTGTCAAAATCTAAAAAGGGCCCTCCACCTTGCCAGAAGCTTGCTGAGGAATTTTTTATGGTGCTCCTGCACCTCAGGACAGGAATGCCGGTTAAGGAAGTTGCCCGCAATTTCAATATATCTATTTCACAATTCAGCAAAGGTTTTTCCAGGTGGATTTTGTTTTTGCAGAAAGCACTGAAGGACATGACGAGGTTTCTAACGCTAGCAGAGGTGGCTGAACAGCAGCCAAAATGTTTCAGCAATTTTCCAGACACACGAATTGTCATTGATGGAACTAAAATTAAAATACAAACACCGTTTTCCGCGGCTGCTCAGCGGCAGACTTTTTGTCCGTATAAGCACGGGAACACCATGACAGTGCTCATTGGTGCTACGCCTGATAGGTAAATAAGCTTTGTCTCGAAAGCCTGGGGAGGGTGAGTGAGTGACAGGGAGACTGTCCTTCAGAGTGGTCTGTTTACCTTGCTTGAACCCGGGGATGCTGTCATGATGGACAAGGGTTTTAAAGTTTTTGACCTTCTGCCACCCGGTGTCGGAGCATATATACCTCCTCTCAATAAGCCTAGCAAGGGTGCTAGGCTTATTGGGTGCTAGGCTATAGGGTATAGGGTGCTAGGCTTTTCGGGTGCTGTCGACAGCACCCGAAAAATAGCCAATGCACGGGTACACATAAATCACATCATTTGGAGAATCAAAGAGTTTCATATCCTGGACAGTGGGTACCCCGTGAACATGACAGACATAGGGGATGCAGTTTTGCAAACATGTGCACTTAGGGTGACCACCTTCCTGCTAGGAGAATGCAGGACACGCGGGGCAGGGGGAGGGGGACAACAGGGACAACTGCGTAAGTCATTTATGAGATATTTGCATGATCCCACCTTGGCAGGCCACAGCAGTGGGAGCAAAACTTACAAAAAGTTATCCCAATTTGCAACGTGGCCAGACATAAAGCAGAATGTAATGAGGTACACACGTAGCTGCACGGTTTGTCAGAAGGTGAAACCCCGAGGTGGCCAACCACCAGGTTTAAAGGGGTACTCCACCGATTTTTTCATGGTCTCCGATTCGCTTCAAACTTGGCTCAACCAACAAGCACGCACGACCGAACTAGTTCGCAAAATATTTCCGTAAAATAAAACATTCTCGTAAAGTTATCGAATTTTAAAGTTACGCGATTCGAGTCCATTCCAACATGCCAGTCTCGGCGGGCAACAACGGTACGGTGACGTCACGGGATTACCCCTCCGCCAGCCTCCGCTGCCTCTGCAGCCGCGTTGTAGGTAGCGAGTTCGTGTACGCCGTGTTCTGCGTTCGATTCTATTTTATCTCGGCAAAGTTCTCTTCCCCCCACCATGGGTGGTGGTGGGGGAAACTGTTGCTGCGCCGTCGGATGTACAAACAGTACCAGAAACAACCGCAGCGTCTCCTACCATCGTTTTCCGGGCGAAGCGCCCTTGCGCGAGCAATGGCTCCGAGCTGTGCGCCGCTATCGGTGGTCCCCGACAAGTGCGACTCGACTGTGCTCTGCACATTTCGACACCGACTGCTTCGAGACGAGCAGCCTCTTGAAGATGGAGTTCGGCCTCGTCCACGGAAACCGCAAGCTAAAACCTGGCGCCGTGCCAACACTCTTCAAATACAAAGAGCCCCAGCGACCACCCATCGAAAGGGGAGCACTTACGAAAAGGAGACGAGCAGAGGTTGATTGATTGGGTTTTTCTGGCGCAAGGGCTGCTAAGGCCAAAGAGCGCCAAAGAAGGACACTATTGCATTGAGGGTAAGCGAGAAGAAAGGACTCTAGTGGTCAGGGTTAAAAATAAAGGAATGAGACATGAACCGGATGTCAGAAACAAAATTGGGCATGAGCTTTGAAGTTCACAGTCGATGTCCTGGGCCTTCCCTGGCCACCGGCTCTTCAGAGGTATCACCTCCCTCCCTCTCCACTCCTTCCTCCAAGGGACCGGATTGGGAGGGCGACCTTGCCGCCTTAAGCTCGGCGTCCGGGGCTTCCTCGGACTCCGGCGTGGACTCGGATCACGATGATGGGGTGGACAGCCCCACTGATGCTGCCCTCCACATTTTACGTTGACTCCCCGTCCACCACCCTTTCCCTGACCTCTCCGGGTCCGAGGACGAGGTTGAGTCCTCCGATAGTCGCCGACCAGCGGCCTACCCAGCCGGGCCTCTGCACCAGCCAGTCCGCCCCAGTGAACAGCCCCCTCTCGTGGACTGGGACGTAGAGCGCACAACCTTCGGGTATGTGCCCCCGTTCGACTCCGCCGGCCTAAACTTCTTTGCCCGCAAGACATTAGTCTTCAATGCTCGTCCTCCGCACGCTTCCCAACTTTCTGTGCTCCGACAAGCTGTGGCATCGATGTTACAGGCCGGCATCATTGAACCCACGACCCGCGGGCCTTACATGTCCTCGATCCAGCTCGTGCCTAAATCCAAGCAGCACTCAATGTTCATACTCGACTGTTCACACCTCACACCTACCTAGTCCTACCTTCGTATTTCCACCTTTGCCCCGCGCTGTCCAACTTGCCGTCTCTGCCTTTTTTCACCAAGATCGACCTAAAAGACGCATTTTTAGGTTTCAGACAGACATTATTAAGTTTTCAAACTCTTTCGTTGCCTACAGAGTAAGCCACAGAAAACACTTGCCCGCAATTATTAATTTGGGAGCAATATACCCAATAAGCTTAAATAATACAAAAAGGACATTTTCTTTTTTACAAAGCTGACAAATTTTAATGACAATAAATTGATATATGTTATGCATGATCCAACAGCCTCCATATAAAAAGAAGAAAAAAAATCTGTGAGCTTTACTCCGGTGAGCTTTTCTCCGGTGAGCTCTTTTCCGGGATTCGTCGCCAGTGGAGATCTTCATACGGGTTTATGACCCTAAACATCCAAGGTTCTGAAAACCACCCCACCGTAGGGTTGAGCATAAATTATATTCACCCGTGGAATATAATTGTGAGTCTTTAGAGTTCAGTGTTTAGAGTTGTGAGAATACATTTTCTGAGATGAAGACAACTGAGAAAGCTTGTGGCATAAACAGAGATTAGGTACTGGTAAGCCAAGTTTCATAGTACACCTGAGTTGTAATGGTAAATAGAGAGAATAAAAACCCATGAATCTATTTTGTACAGCCATCAAGGCACTGGCAAGTGTGCCTGTGTCAGAATCCGAGGCGGCGAAGCATACTCGAGTTTGTGTGGTATAGTGTTTTAAAAAGAAAAGGTTTCTGTGCTGAGGAGGTTTGGGAGAAATTACAATTCAGATAAACAAGCATGTGAGTGGTGTTCGAAATAATGTGCATACTTCATGCAACCTCCATGTGAGGTTAGACATTAATAGCCAACATATAATTGGCATTATAAGTAACATGCATACTTCACATGTAAGCTCCATGCGAGGTTGCAGATTAAAAGATCTCGCTCATGATTCAGACCTGTTAACTTTCCGGGAAATGGTCATGTGCTTAAATTTGTTTACTTTTAATGATGTGCCAGTGGTTGCATTAATGTGGGATGAAATCAAGGTTTGAAGAAGTGAAATGTCAGCAGTTAGCTATCTTGCAGTATACAATGCAATGATTAGCAAATAGACAAAGTTTGGAACAGGTGTGGAACAGGCAACAGAACCAGCTGTTTGAGGAAGCTGCTGGGCGAGAGCTGGTCCTTGCTGCTGATGGCCGCTCAGACTCTCCAGGCCACTAGGCCAACTATGGATTGTACACCGTGCAGGTGCAGTGCACTTTTATGCATGTCCTAAAACTGTTAGTATGTTACAACACCAGAACCGTTTGTCTCAAGGGAAAAAAAATTAAATGGATGTGACAACACATTTCAAGATGTCTTTCAACTGGTCTCATCAGCTTTACATACTTCAGTCTTGGATACTTGGACTTGCAATGTGATGGCACAATACATTTTATTTTTATGCAGTCCAACGAGACAAAGGGGAGCTGGGCCTTGGGGCTGGAGGGACTCAAAAGAACCCTTGTGGTTTTCAAAGCCAATGGACTGATTGTGGAAAGCATCATTACAGACCGCCACAGTATGATCAAGTTCTTCCTCTCCAAAGACCATCCACAGATTCGACACATGTTTGATTGCTGGCACGTTGCAAAAGGTAAACCATACATAGCTCTCTGGCAACGTTACTAGAACAACTCAATTAGGAAACTGCCACACAGCCTCTTTTGAAAAACTGGCTTCGATCTGTACTCGAGAACCGAACTAAAGGCGATCGCAACGCCGCCATTTCTCCCGCAGCAGCCACTCTGTGAACTGCACGTCTTCACGTCGCGGTTCAGATCGAGTCGCGCAAGGACCAGTAGCAATATAAATGAACTTTCATATTTTTACCCATTGCTAAAATGTGGCGCTGCTATCGTATTTACTTCGGTCTCGGTGGACGCAAGCAGTCCGAGTTTCAAGGGTGAGTTTCCCAACCCAGTGTTTTAGTAATGCCAGTCTCCGGGTTGGCAAATAACACCTCAATCAACATCCAGAGTAATCTGCTACAAACCCCTTCTAGCGCTGCCTGTTGCTAGTATAAACATGGGAGCCTTAGTGTGTTGCAATCATGGACAATGACTAAGTTAACCATACTTGCATCTATTACTGCATAATTAAATTTGCTTTAAGTACAGTGACGCGATTGCTGCGCCATTTGCGTCAAACTGTGTCAAAGGGCTAAACGTGCTGCATCCTCCTTCATTTAGCCCAAACGTGAGGAACTGGAGCCAACATTGCACCAAAATTTGATTTCGCTTTAATTAAAAAAATATAATGGCTGAGGCCCCGCTACACATCCTGATTGTTATATTAGGCTTGTGCGAATTTTCAGAAATTTTGATTTTAGCCTAGGTACTATCCCATTTTATCTCTCTGTAAGTGTCAAATATTGACAGTACTTGGAATTTTTCGCAATATCTCTTATGTTTCTTCTATGTATTCTGCTCCGGCGTATATGTTAGCTTTGTTGAGTGTGCTTCTCACCGCGCTCCTGTGTACTGCAGTGAAGCGGTAACAGCAAAGTATTGCAATTTTGCTTATCTTGCGTCGCCGCAGTGCATCCGAGTGCTACAGGGAAAGCATTTGCTTTAGAGTGGGACGTTCACAAAAGCGCTGTGTATATTAAAAAAAGGAACTTCATGAGTGTTAATGTAACAGCTCTTAGTTGCAGTAAAAATTTGTGAATTAAACTGTGGCAATTATTTATGATAGGCTGCAGTATTCTGGCGATGTCTTATTCAAATTCGGGACTTAGCGACAGTACTCGCAAGAAAATTTTTATGAACTGCTCTATAGGTTTATTTTTATTTGAACTCCGTTGTTTAGTTGTCACCATGTGTCTCATCCGTTCGAGGTAGAGCCAATAGAATAAATGAAAACTAAATTAAATGGAGCAGTAGAAGGAAGCTTGGGAATAACCTTAATGACTTTGGCAGGGTTGTTTTAAGAAGGCATACTTATCATTCACATGCAAATCAATGTCTGTTATTATGAGGTTCTACATGCAAAATGTCATTGATTTTCATAATTTAATGACAAGGTATCTTTTTTATTCTGAATTCACAATTTTTGCTCTATAGCAACCTTTAGAACTTGAATGGAACATTAATTTGTGTGCTCACGATTATTCAAACATTATGTTAGTGGAATATACTATTTGGTTTACATTTTATTTCATACCTAATGACGATTCACAGAAGACCATACTGTCCTTCATCGATGAGCATCTTGTTGCCATGCCTGGTGCTTCTGTGTGACTAAACAGCTAGATCTGTGTTTTTTAGGAAATCAAGCCTATCGTTGCACACAAGTGTGAAGGTAAAGCATGCATGTTCTTTAGTTGGATAGGCCCACACAAATCTTAGTGTGTGCTTGTGCCCCAAAAGCACTTTTTGCTGCTCCATAATGGACGTATAGCTGCCCCAAAAGGTGCTACAAAATTACTCTGGTCAATCGCATCAGTGCAAGTAGTGCTATGGTGATTGGTATATGCTCCCGCATTAATGTTAATCCCAGGACATCCTTTGGCACCAATGGAGGGAACTGTTTGTTTTGGAACAGGTCTAGCGGAGTATTAACACAGATAGACTCTGAATTACAATAAAAAATAAAGAACCCCTCCGATTTTTGCAAAATGCCAGAACTATATGTTCAAAGGAAGCAGGTTTCTCAAATGGGTGTCCTCAAAGAAAAATCTAGGGTCTGCAGAACCGTCTGTTGTCAGTCAAGTTAAGCAATAAAACTCACACACTTGGAATGTCACAGTTGTATGTTAGGCTTTTTTATATGCCAATAAAACAAGTCGATTCGCAGTAGAATTACCATATTTTTCCAAATATAGGTTTTCTTTTTGCGGCACTGTTAGCAAATCAAACCCTTTACTGATCATAAAGGATGTCCTGCCTTTATTCCTATACCAATGGGGCTAGTTCATATAGAAAATTAGTGTCAAAAATAGGAGAGTCCACTGTGCTTCTGGTAGTGTTTTTTTACTGTAAGCTTGGCATTTAGCAAGAGAAACCATTTCCTCGTTTCTAGGCATCAAAAACGCCTAGGATTACTTAGGAGCTTCAGTTGACATCTCACAATGTGATAATTGTGGGGCAGAAACAGATGTAGATTCTTGCCCGTTCTTTCTGGTGATACCTCTGAAAGAACAGCTCCAGTGAATTCTCGCTCAGCCAGGTCTCAAGTGGGTTCCAACAACAAGAGTAGGGCCTCTGCTGTCCAACATAGCTGACGGTCTAGAGCATGTGAGGCTGTGTGAGGACTTCTCAGAGAATGACTTATTGCTTATTTGGAACAGACGGCATAAGGGTCCACATATGACATCTGGCCGATACAATGTCAAATTATCCAACTCAATCCAAGCATGCAGAAAGCAAACATGCAAATGCCAGCCAATTGGTTTGGGCACACCAAACCAAATATGAGTACTTTGCTAGAGCTGTTTACAAAGGAGCTTCAGGAGCTAGTGCTAGGGTTTCCCTGCGTTAGAGATGGAAGAACAGTGAACACACATGTATTCGCTGTTGTCTGCTCCGTAGATGCCCTTCCAAGGTCGGCAGTGAAGAATTGCAAGCAGTTTAATGGGTACTTTGGATGTGGGTGGTGCTACCACCCAGGAGGCTCGCACTGCCCGTACCTGAACCCAGCACCTGAGCAGCATTCGGAAGGAGCCCACACACTTGAGGCGGAAACTCCTGGAACACCAGTTAATGGTGTCAAGGGTCTTTCACTCATCATGAAACAGTCTCGGTTCAACCCTATTGATGGGTTCATCCCAGATTATCAGCACTGCCTTTGTCTGGGTGAGATGCAGCAACTCCTTAAGCTGTGGCTGGACACAGGAATTCACGACCAGCTGTGGTATGTAGGGACCAAGATAGGGGTCATGAACAGTAGTCTCCTGGGCATCCTACCACCCACAGAAATCACCCGCACACCCAGGAGGTTCGCGCCTTCTGAAAGGCTTCAGAATTTAGGGCACTCCTTTTTTTTACGGTTATGTCGTTCTGAAGCCTGTGCTGCCGCCGCAGTACCTTCAGCACTTCACACTGTTGGCCTATGGCACATCCTTGTTGCTAAAACAGCAAGTATCATTCCAGGACATCTGTGAGGCTCGAGCACTGCTATCAAAGTTTGTGCTGCAGATTGGGAGATTGTACAATATTCAGCATATGTCATACAATGTGCACCAACTTCTCCATCTGTCAGATGCCGTGATAGCATGGGGACCCCTTTGGGCAACTTCTTGCTTTCCGTTTGAAGGAAGAAATGCAGTGCTTCTGAACTACTTTGCAGTCACACAGTGCGTGGGCCAGCAAACCGCAATGACGTATATGCGATGGCAGGAGCTGGCCCTGTGGATAAGCAGCATGAACTTCCCACAGGGAGCAGAGTTTTTTGAGGAGATGATGGGACGGAAGAACATCAGGCGCACAGAAACCCAGACTCTGGGCGATGTAGTCATTTACAGTAGGCAGCTAGAGCTGAGGTGCTCGAGACATCCGGTTCGAGGTGGCACTCGAGAGGGCTCTGAATGCGCTACCATTGAGGATGAATTTACTATCACAAATTTCAATGTAATGATGTCCTGTGGCACTCTGAGACCTACTCATTGCTAAAAAGAGACAACTGCATTGCTCAACTGAGTGATAGTTCCTTTGGCATTGTGCAGGCACACGCTGTATTTAAGCCATCGAACACTAGGTCTGGTGTTGAGCACCTTGTTCTCATGGAGAAGATGAAGCTGACTCCTTGAAGGACTGATGGCTGGGGGTAGTTTCTACCTGTACGAGAAGGCATGCGACCGAGTGCCCTGATTGCATGCAGCTTGAAGCAACTCACTGCTAAATGCATAATTATGAAACATACGTTCCTCGTTGCACCCATTCCAAACAAGGTCAAGCGTGATTAAGCCCAGGCTTAATCATGCATTGAAAGTGTTGCTCTTAACTCGCATGCTAGAGCTGCTGGCCACTTTATCTTCTTGAACAGACCCAGCTAGGTGCTGGTTGAGCAGTGGAAAAGCGAAACTTCTTGGTTGTGTGTTGACCTTTTCAGTTTTTTGTGTTACACATTTTCTGGTTAAATGCACTTTTATTGAAAGTGAAACTGCGCGATCTGACACTGGACCCCTTCCGTGAGTTTCATGAGGGCTCTCTTCATTTCACCCACCATTCATTCCACTTGCCCGTTAGTTGCTGGATGGTATGATGTGTTTGTGTAGTGTTGGGTGCTGTTCGTTACAAACCCATCCATTTCGCTTGAGACAAAGTTTAGAGCATTGTAAGAGGATAGAATTTTCGGCATGCCAATAGTCGCAAATACCGAGCATAGCGCATCCATAATACGTGTAGACGTGGTGGAGTTCATCGGTTTTAACTCCAGCCAGTGTGGGCATCGATGACAATCGGGTACGATACTCCTTCGACCTCAAATATTGTGTTTTCGTTGTCTGTAGATGCCACAACATGTAGCGAGTGTTTTTGTCTTCCCCTATGTATTGTATTTAAAGCTATAACATGTCTTCTCGTAATTGGTTGACGAGGTTGACGAGTATTTCATTTCTTACTTTCTTTGTATGCGGTATTCGAACTTCAAAAATTTAGCGAAAAAATGTGACCAGTTAGACATCTTTAGGAGAAGCTACTCTTCATCCGCCAAGTCTGACTTTTGTAGGTTATTTTAATGCGTAAACTTTTTTTTTTTTTGGGGGGGGGGGGGGGGCAACAAACTCTGTAGTGAAGAAGCATGCATCCACATTGGTAACCTTGATCTGATAGCAGCCTCCGGAAGCTGGTGAATCGAATGGTAGATAGCGCATCTCACTCGCTGTTGAAGGCTGCTCACCACGTCCAGGTCACCAGAGCAAACTGGAAGCAACAACCGCACTTGATTCTGCAGTGGTTACCTTTCACATTTCTTAAGATAACAACTGAACATACCTTTCACAGTTATTGAGCCCTTGTGAGGGGTAACCACTGCAGCAACGCAACTATTGTTGTCGTTTCCAGGCGGCTTTTTTCTGGATCGCCACGCTAAGCCGCGCGCCACCAGCTTCCACAGATCGAATTCCGCAGGGGAGCTGCTTGTCCACGTGTGCGCAGCGTAATAGTCACTACACTGATTCTGAGACCCGGTGCAGCAATGCATGAACTGCACTGCCAATTTGTAAATAAGATGTGATAAACTGAAGACCGTTGCAACCATCATAGATGCGAAGAAAACTCTCGGCCAGTGTCTAAACGTTCGTTGGCCCAATAACAGTTAGCACAAAAGGTGACGGTATCAAAATTAAGTGCTGGGCTAGTTGGTAATGCATTATAGAGGACAAAAGTGCAAAAAACACGGACAAGTAGAAGAACAGGACAGGACTAAACGTAGGGTGACACTGTGCAGTCAAACATAGGCGGTCACGCATGCCACCGATACGAATGCTGAGAACTTGATCAGAGGGCTCACGTACAGCACTGAAACACCATAGCGCTCCAAACAATGCGAGCTACTGACACCATTTCATGGCACAGACAAAGCGACAAAGCCCAATTTTGTCCTCATTTCATGGTGAGTGCAGCAAAGCATGCTCAGTGCAGGCTCCAAATATCCTTTCAGCGCACTTCCGTAGTAAACTTTTCCCTCACTAGAAGAAACGTTAGGGAGGCAACTAGTAAGTCCCTGCATGCACACTTACAGGATCCTTCTAGCTTACTCCCCGAACGTTCTAGTGCACCAAAAGATAACCAGGGAAGACTACTAATAAGACGCTCCGCATGAACTTGAAAGCTACTTAGGTCTTAGCTAGTTTACTAAAAGTATACTATTATTGTATTTTCTTCGAGCACACTAAGGACACTAATAGTACAAGCATACTTCTGGCTAGCATCCTTTAAGGACAATTTTAGTATCATTCTTGCAAATTAGTATCGTAAGAGTGTAAAGTATACTTAAAGCAACTTAGTTTTTGCTAAGGGAGGGCCCATCGTACAGTATTAGACGTGCAAAGACTGTTCCCTAAAACTCCCCTTAACCATGTTCCGGCGGCCGGTGACCATGTACCGGCGCCCGGTAATCACATACCGAGGGCCAGTAACCACGCACTGGAGGCCGGCAACCGTGTAACAGCGGCCGTGGCCGTTTAACCACGTACTGGCAGCGAGTAACCACGCGTATCGCCGGCCCGTAAGCACGCATTAGCAAAGCCAATACGGCGTACCAGCCACCGGTGGCATGTATGGTAGAGACTGAACGCGTACACGCAAAGCTGATACGCCACACGGGCAACAGGTAATAGTGTACCGGCGGCCAGTAATCGGGCTTGCGACCAACAAGCACGTATCAATGCGACTGCTGACACTTTACCGGCGCCGTCGCTCATACAGGCGGCCGGTAACCATGCACAAGTGCAACTGATAAACACCATTCTAACCCATGCAGAAGCTTCCCAACATCGACTAAAACGACGACTGTGGCTAAATGAGAAAAAATTTATACATATGAAAAGTCTTAACCCTATCAAATCTCTTCACCTTTCACCTATCAAATTCCATAATTTTTCATCATATATGTGAAGTCATAGAATATGAAAAAACAAAAAAAACAAAACAAATAGTACTTGATTCTTTCAGATGAAGCTTGCTTTTAGAGCGCAGCTCTTGGGTGCCTGTTTCTGCGTTGAGCGGCGTCGCCATCGGCGTAACTGCACGTGTTGCATTATGGGACGTCATTTCCCCCGCTAAATTTAGCGGGGAAATTGAACTGGTGTTGAGACCATGTGGCGTCAATTTTCCAGCTAAAATTAGCGGGGAAGTTACCAAAAACATTTCAGTTTACTGATCAGTAAGAGTACTTGATCACCAAGTCAAATGCGTGAGAGTTCAAAGTCCGCACAGTTCACTTGGCAGAGCCTTAGTTGAGTCACGTTCAAGTGACTCTACAGAGCAGAGTTCAGTTTTGTTCCACTGCATTCGGTAAGTCCCAAACATAAGCGGTGCCCTCAGAAACGAAGTTCATAAAAAGGCAAACAGGCAATGCGCATCTCCAGCTTGCTGCTTTGCCCTCGCGTGGCGGAAACCGGAACCACGATAGCGAAGGTTTCCAGGAAGCTGGTATGGTAGACCCTAGCAATATTTGCGTTTGTCTGTCAGAAATCACCGCTTCCAAATGCAAATGGTACTGTTTGGGCCCCAGTGTACTACTGTGGTATGGAAAGACAATGCTCTCTTTTCACCGCTTCCCGAACTGCAAGGAAACGTCCAGAAGAGGCTCGGACGTCGTGAACCAACGCGAAAGATGGATGCGCGTTCTCCGAACTGGAAAGACCGTCACCAGAGCGATGACAGTGCGCTCGTGGCATTTCTCTGCGAGCGATGCTTTCTTGCGAGAGAATAAGAGTGTGTGGATTTGTGGGGAGATATTACATATATATATATATATATATATATATATATATATATATATATATATATATATATATATATATATATATATCCACTTGACAGCGTCATATGGTTCGGGAACTTTGTGCGGCGGCATACGCAATGACAAGCAAAACATGCTCCATTAAATTTTTTCCCCATTCTTGTACTGCAGTAAAACTCTTCACACTGATTCAACTAGTTTCCTTGAATGCACGAATGATTGAGACCATTTTCCACTTCAGTTCTTTGCTCTCGACCATCACTACGAACGAGGAAGTAGAGCTGTGAATGCGAATTGCACTTGTCAACCTGGAGCAGCCTTCGGTACAGCACACTCGATGTGGAAACGGGTGCGAGATTACTCTGGCACAATCAGCACAGCACTTCTTTATTCTGAGGAGCTTTTCTTCGAACCGAGTCAAATTTGGCAGAAGAGAAACCGAGGTAAATGCAAATGTTTGCTTCTCAAATTAGCTTTAAGCCCTGCACCCGAACAATGCGGGTGCAGTAGTTCTGTCCTAAAATGACCGATTTCACTTTTGACTGCTTTTGTAAGCGATGTACACCCACATATACTCAGTCACAGTAAAAATGGGCTTAGTTTAGTTTACTGGAATTAGCTTATTTTGAAATAAAACCTTTCCATTTAAGCTGCTCAATGTACTCTTACCAATTGTGATCTATTTACAGTACATAGCACAAAGTTCCAAATCGAAAAGCCAAAATGTTTTGTTTGCTTTTTGAAATGGATCATTCTTCAAACTATTCCCTTCGGTCACCATTACGTGATTCTCATACCGTATTTTCCGGACTATAAGTCGCACCCTTGTATAAGTCGCACATCCGTATATTGAGCCGTTTTCGTGGAAAAGTTGGTATATAAGTCGCACCTTTGTATAAGTCGCACCTCTGCATGGTTCACGCGGCGAGTTCTTTAGTTTACGCGCATTCGTATCGCGAAATCGGAGTTTCGCACAACTGCTAGATCGCACGTACATACATACATACATACCGTTTGACGCGCATTTCGACTCGCGAGAAATGTCCAGAGTATAATGCTGTCTGGCGGGGTCAATCGAGTGTTTACCAGCAAAAGGACGTAAAATGCGGAAAAGGAGAGGGTAGCCGACTTTATTCGAGCGAACGCATGCCGAGCGAACTGGCGAACTAAGTTTTGGAGCACTAGGCCTAGCCTAGGCCAAGCCCCGGAGACGACGCGAGCATCGATGCGCAAGCAAAAATATAAAGCTTGACATACTTTTTTTTGGTACCTCTAAAATATCGGCTAGCCACAATCCTTCCTTTTACATGTAGCAACACGGCAGGAGCATGGCACAAAAGACTGCTCATCAAACGGAAACTAAGAAAGACGCGAGAAAATATTCTGCAATGCGTGTATACCACCCCACTTACTTTTCAGTGTTACTGGACTGAAGCAAAAGAATACGGAACCATGGCTGAACTAGGCAACATCAATAACATGCTGTAAAAGCTTTATTCTCACTGTCTTGCCTATCCACATTTAGCCGCTTCGGGGAAACCATAAAAATTAAAATATCTCGCATTCAGAGTCAAGATAGTGCGGCGAAAGCAGTGCCTCCTGGCGGTGCCTCCTGGCGTTTTGAAACTTTTTTTTTTTATATAAGTCGCATTGTTGTATAAGTCGCATCAAGAAAAATGTTTGAAAAAAACCGCGACTTATACACCGGAAAATACGGTATATATTTCTTTGTTTATTTCCTATGGAACATGCAAGTGAATGATGCTGCCTGAAAAGAGGAGTGGTACCCTCACAGCACTTGCCTGTCCTCTCAACTGAGAACAAGGAGAAAAGGAAGAGGTTTAGGTAAGTGGACAAAAGCCGCAAGCGACGTGTTAAGAGGGCAGCAGTGGAGCCACTGTCGGCCAAGGTAAATGCGTGTCTCACCCAAAGTTTTTAATTTAGTTCGATCAATTCAGTTTCCCAGAAAAGTTCAGGATAATGTGCCCACACCTTAACATTGGCAACTCAAAAGGTGTATAGATATGCTTAAACTTCATTCTAGGTTGCACTTTCCAAAGCTGAGCAGTCCAGCAACCAAGATGACGACAAGGCAGAGTCTGCTGAAGACTGGGAGAATAGTGCAGTGCCCCTGCCTCTTGCGACTCCAGTAGTCCTCCTCGATATAGGTGTACAGGTGTCAAGTGGAGGCTTTGGCGAGAACTTTTCTCGTATGGTCGATAAGGAAAATGTGTTTTCTTTTCCAGGCCTTTCCAACATAGAGCTCCTCAATGTTCTGGAAAAGCTTGTGTATGGTAGGTGTTTCACCTGGTGGTTTTGAGACCTACATCAGTAGTATATTGTAGGTGCTTCACCTGGTGGTTTGGTAACCTACATCAGCAGTGGTTCCAGAGGTCGAGCCTCGGACAAGGCTATCTTCGACCGAAGTGGTTTGGTAGATATGCTCTTGCCGGGAATAGACCAGATAATGATGGACAAGGGGTTTCTCATTGACAGCACATGCAAAACAAGAATGGTAGCTGTGGTGAGGCCCCCAATCCTACATGCCAAAAAGCAGCACTCAAAGGGTGAAGCCCTTGCAATGAAGCGCATAGCGCCAGCAAGGGTTCACGTAGAGAGGGTACTTTAAAGAATCAAGTTACTGAAGATTGTGTTTTAAAAGATGCCCTGGCATATGGTGCCACTCAGATGACATCTTACCATTGTGTGTGCCTTGGCCAATTTGTCTCTACCAGTTCTGGTAGAAAGCAGATTTCTTTAAGCTTTTTGTAAAGGCACGGGGTTTTGGTTAGCCTAAGACAGTGGTTATTAAATAGGTGTCTGCAAAGTCATTATAATGGTCTGGTAAGCACTTGCTTTGCAGTCGATATCAGAAACAAAAACCTTTTTTTTCCCTCAAGAGAACTGAGGTTTAATTTAGATTAACTGGGGATATTTTCAGATATATATATTTTTTAAGAATGTAAAGTAAATCAAGCTGAACCAAAACTCTGTCTTTTGGCTGTGCTGCAGCATTGCCATCAAGGTGAGGATGTCATCATCCCTGCTACATTTGTTAGCTGTCACCATGAAGCGATTTTGCAAAATGGGGCTTTGTATGTGTATCGTTTCAAGACTTCTTTTTCAGAGCTTCATATTAACTCCGTCTTTCATTATATGTGTGGCCTGCATGTCTATGTTTACATGTTTTTGTTATCACCATAGAGATATATCAATGATTCCCCTCTCCACCTAATTTATTGCATTACCTTGTGTCACCGTGAAGCAGTTCTGCACAGTGAAACCTTGTTAGCACCTCCTCAAGTGTGTCTTCTCCTTTGTATTTGAACACAATATTTTCTCATTGTGAGATATCCATATGTTTATATGTATTGAGTGCAGTGTAATAAATATGTTATGCTTTTGCTCATATGCAGCTTGCAAGTCACATGATGTCAGAAAGTCACCCGAGGTCTCGGAGTTGCACTGAAGGTTTTGCTTTTACTTTCTGCACGTCATACAATGTCTTAGCGAAACATTGGCTGCCGTTCTGAGAGTTATAACACGTTTTTGCACATCTTAGGCCAGCTTCAAACACTTTCGTGTTATGTTTCGCCTTCACACTTGTCAAATACTGCCCAATGCGAGGAGATGGCAACAAATGCCAAGGAATGTAGACTATAGTCAGGGACAACTTTCCTTGGCATTTCTGAGAAGAGGAGAGCACGCGCACAGCTTTGAGAAGTGTTCAAAATGGGAGAGGGCACGCGTGCCCATACCTTTGACTGCATTGCCAAGAAAGAGTCGTCCCCGAGTTATAGGTACCAATGTTTTGGTACAAAGCCATTGCAATACAAGTTCCATGGAATCGCAGAAAACTAACCTTGAGTGGCGATGGACCTCTGTCTGGACCACTTAGGTATAGTTTCCCGGCAGCACTGTTAGAGTAAGGTCTTCAGAAAAGCCATCTTTTTTATGATGTGTTACCTAACCCCTTGTTGGGCTCGGTGTTGGACAGTGCACCGCGGATTCCGAACACACTTTGCCCTCTTGTGGCACCCCACGCCTCCAAGTTGCGTTGATAACCTTGACCACTGTGTTAATTTGCACAATATTGACTTTTCAACAGGAAAGACTTCCAAAGTGAAGGGGCAAACAGAGACATTCTGGATTACCTGGACCTTCATATGTCAGTTGCAGAGTATCAAAAGACAATCATCAGTGCACTCAGAAAGCAAGACCTCTGGCACGCCAGAACCAAAACGACAGCCAGCCTTTGACCCCAGAGTCGACCCGGAGTTCACAGGAATTTGGCAAGTCCAGTTGTTCCCCCCTCAACAACATCAGCTCCCTAAGAGCAACCAGTCCACAGAACCACCCCCACAGTGCCAGCCTCTGGCCTGTCTCATGGCCAGTTCCGCAGGGCATAACCTGCAACTTTTGTCTGGCTCTCACGAGCCCAAAACCAGCTTGGCTAGTAGTGGATGGAGCGCCAACTTTGGTGCTCGTTCAAGGTGTGGTGCAACCTCCGGACTAACTGCAACAGGCCCTCGCCCTGTCGGAGATTTCCTTGCAGGCTCAACTCCAGCCAAATCTCTTGCTACCTTGAGATGCACGAGCCCCCTCCTCCCTGCTCAAGAGGGTCAGCCCGGAACCGGCCAAGGCTACCGCTAAGAGGGCCAGGAACCAGGACCACCAAAACGACAACGGAGACGCTGATGGCGAGTCGGACACCCCCTCCTAGGCCCACCGTGCCAACACACCGCCTTTCACACCAGTTAGGCGGTCTGGCCCTCCACCCTTCGTCAACTGGCACAAGTTAGCAGCGACATTTGGCTACTAGCCTGCATGTGACCCGGCGGCACTTACGTTTAAGTGCCGTCGGGCCAGAGTACTCAACAACAAGGCCCCCCACTGGAGCAGTTGCCAGTCCTCAGAAAAGCAGTCGAATCAATGCTAGAGCCAGGAGCCCCACAGATCGCGCAACGTGGACCCTACACAAGTGCAGTACAGGTTGCACCCGAAAATAGAGGAATCCAGACCTATTTTAAACGCAATCACGTTGACACCTCCAGGCACTAAGATTCAGTCTCAAACCGCTACCAGTTGTGAAACTGGAAAATCCTCAGCCGCGGCGACCATTCTTTACTTAAGTGGATCTGAAGGAAGCCTACTTATCACTTCTCATTAAGCCCAGCAACAGCGAAACTGACAACATT